>PNEQ01126212.1:37991-75438 GCA_003012365.1 Medauroidea extradentata
AGTACTAATTGTGTGCGTAATTAATTGTGTTGTGAGAGTTATATTTGATTACTGTTTTGTGTATTTCATAGCTTTGTGAGCTATTAAATCCAGTACTTGATTTAACTCTTTTATTTATAATTATAAGACCTCTATCCCAAAAGAACTCATGGGAATTGCCCACATTGAAAAGTTTGTGTTCCTCAAACTTGTAACAATAGATTTCGTAACAGAGTCGCGATCCGATACTAGCTGCTTTCACTGGCCAGTTATTTCAGTGATATCGGCTATGCAGGTGGTTAGAGTTAAAGTGAGCTCTTTTGTAGACAATCTTGTCTAGAATTACATTTTATTGGATTGTGAACATACGCCATTGCTCATGTGCGTGAGCAATGGCGTATGTTCACAATCCAATAAAATTTAACTGTAAACTCCAATTGCAACAAACATTTAATTTAAAAAATCTCACCTTGTCTAGATTAAGGGGTATTGATCCCTACCACCTTGGATTTATCTGTTTCTTCTCGATAACTTCTGTTCCAGTCGAGGTATCAAAATTTCTGTCAAGACAAGGCATAGATACAAACTTAATCGATTTTCTGTCATTGCTGGAACCATAATATATTCATTATTTTGCAACGGGAAACAGCAGAAAAGGAAAAATTGCTTTATTTACGGCAGCGACTACAGAGGCCACAAAATCAACAGAAACAATGCCATATGGATTCCAAAAAGTGAATGAAACTATAAACTATGCCTTGTCAGCGTGAAATATGTAAAACAATGTGTCTATTCCCTGATTTATAAGAAAAACTGTAAACATCGATCTGCCAGGGATCAATCCCCTTTAATCACTCAAATATATTATTTGTTGTGAAATAAGGTTAATTCTACTACAAGTTAGAAAAGCTAATGTTAAAAGTTTGACACAGGGACAATTTCTGCCGCTTGAGTGCTAGTATCGGTAATGGGTGCAAACTGATCAATCACGGATCTTTCCCGAATTTTAAGTTACATTAAGTTGATAAATTAAAACGCGAAATTGGTTTCTTATCATTTTAAAATTAAGTTAAATGTCTTCTGTCATTTTCAAGCATATTTAAATTTAATTTTTCTACAGGTCAGTATTTTTCTGGTCCCTTAGCGATGGCAGCGAAACTAGCGGCAAAAATTTTCCCTGCGCCAAACTCTCTCATACGAAAACACATTTTCTTTCCAGAATGCAGTAGAATTAACCTTCTTGTGAACTCAAATGTAATATTTTGAATGCAGCACAATCTACATATTTTGATTTTTACTTAGATAACTTTGTTTACTTAAAAAATATGCAAGAAACTATAAATTATCTGAAAAGAATAATGACGCTAGGGTTTCAAAAGGACTCACTTTCTCCTGAACGACCTATAGTTCCGTTACTGATGACTACCCCTGGTGGCCGCTGAGGATAATTTATAGCCGACTCCTCGTGTGAGGCTACTGATTCTACTAGAGCTCTGGAGGATGTGTAGTGCCAGTAAAACCAGATATAGGCGTGATATTCAAAATATATGTCCTCTAGAAACTCTTATAGACATTCATATCAACGAGGGGATACGTAATAATATCTTTACTATACATAAAATATTTCTTCAAAAGAGTTTTCCATAGTAGCCACTGAAAAATAACATTAAAATTAAATTGATTTTTTTTCATAAGTATACTATCGGATTATTCAGTGAAATAAAATTATTTTTACCTGAACGTAAACTTTCAAATAGGCCAGGAAACGGGTTTTATAATTACATTTATATTCACGTACAAATTTTCTGTACTTACATGTTCAATGCTGCCCACCGTTTTGAAGATCTCCGAAGCTCTCAAATCACTGACAATAACGAGACACAATAATTGCTTATCACGGATACGATACTGTTACTGTTGACAAACCATCACTCATATCAGTGCTCACCAACAGTAACGGATCGTGGTCCAAGGTTTGGTGACTGGACTTGTCCTGTGTTGTCCCAGGTTCCACGCAGTCTCTCGTAACTGACCAATCATATTGCAGAGTCAGAGGGTGGAGCGCTGCACGTGACAACTGCCTCAAGCAGAATTATTAAGCCTGAAATGACATCGAAAGCACAGTGACTAAAGCACTCACCGCGCATCAAAGCGACATGGGTCCGATTCCCGGTGGATTCGGTTCCGGATTTGCATTTGGGAATCGTGCTGGACGATGCCGCGTCGGCGGGATTTCTTCGTTTCCCTGCCCCATCATTCAGGCGTCGCTCCATACCCACATCAAGCCACCCCTGGCCTGCGCTAAAGTCCTAGATGTTAAGAGGGCGTGGTACGTAATTCAACGCCAATAGCATTAATCTATAACTGTAGATTTCTTCAAGCCAATTTACGAAAATAAAACAATAGCAATCCTTTACAATAGTTTCAACCAACGTTTTTAACAAAATTGTTTCTATTGTTACGAATTTCTGAGGCACAATTTCTGACGCCGGAACCTCGTGCATTTAACTGCGGCGCAAGAGATCACGCGTAACGAATTAGTAATTAAATCTGGATACCTTTTTTTTTTTTTTCGTAAAGTTGGTAAATACCATTGTCTAGGATTGTCATTTGAGTATTTTATCCATATTAGCTTCGAAAGAAGCGTATAAATCAATGTTGCCAGCGTTTATTTATCTACCACGCACTCTAAAGCGGTGACCACAATCTCTTCGCACACAAATTATGTCACAGGGTTGCGTACACGTGATCAAAAACTGCTCAAAAGAATCACCTATTCATATTCCAGTGACGTCTGTACGTATCCAGTATCCTTCGAAGGTATATAAACAAACCTGAAACGTTGCCATTAAGGCAAATATAACTACAACAAACAAAGATTTAGTAACTTATGTATAGAGCGTACGATTTTTCGCGAAAATATATCTGCAACAGTTTGTTTCAATGCCTTATGTGCACATATTAAGCTCAGCTTCATGGTTACTAGCAGAATGTATTATTGCACAGACGTGGCTCATTTGACTGTGCCAACAGGAACAAGGTTACTGCGACACCACATGTCTATGATTCGCGGGTAGAACCCTGGACGCTGAGAGTTGAAAACAGACAATCACTGACCATGAAGCAGAGCTTCATATGTGCACATAAGACATTGAAACAAACTGTTGTAGAATTATTTTCGCGAAAAATCGAGGGCTCTACTTATGCATGTAATTCAATCCAGCATTTTCCAGCGACTTCGTTCGCCTGGTTTTCAATGTTTGGAAATTCCAAATGGCGAAAAATGATGTCAAGAGCCATCAATAACTGTGTTAGAAATATTTTGAAACTTGAATTTTTTTATTAAATTGTTTTTGGGTACTCTGATATATCCCCAACTTCCCCCCCCCCTCAGCATATTTAAATGTTAAAGGTTATTAATAACAATTTTTAGAAAAAAAAATTTACTGAATTTCTTGTAGCTCCATTTTGTCCCCAGCCTAGTTTTGCCCCCACCCCACCCCACCCCACCCGCATGTATATTATTTGTCAGAAACTTTCGCGTACAGCAGCTCACCAAAATTTCATCGCCAACCCACGAATGGTATAGCAGCACATACGTTACAAACATTCATTTTTATATTCGTTTACAGGATACCCAGAAACAAGCGCGTAATATGCACAACGTGCGAGTCCTGGCCCAAATTGGAGACGAAAATGTAAGTGGCAACATGTATGATGACATTTTACATGCACAATGTGGCAACATAGCAGTGGTGTTAATCCCCTCTTGCGCTCCACAGATATCTTATATTACTTCTCTTACTACTATTGTTCTGACCTGCATATTATGGGTGCATGTTAAAATCCCGAGCAGTCCAAACATGAGTCTACGTTCACTTGACGTAACATACATAAAATAACACCTGAACCGCGGCTGTAGAAGAACAGGTCTGGACACTCGCCTGGAAACTTGACTCCCTTGTTGTTTGGTTGCAGTTCACCAAGTTACCGCGAGTGTTGTGCGTCTTTGGCGCTGCAATCAGGGTCGGGTCGGGCTCAAACTCCACCCACTTCCCTCCCACTTGTTCTCCAATGTTTATCAAAACGAATTTTTTATCAATTTATGAAATACTTCTTTCGCTCACAATCCTAAATCATGGCTCCAGCCATATTTATTTACTTTATATTGAAACATTGGAAAAAAAAAAAAAAAAAAAAAAAAAAAGTGAGCGGAGTTTGAGCCCGACCGCCCTATTGCAGCGCCAAAGTCACACAACATTCTCGGTAACTTGACGAACTACAGCCAGACAACAAGGGGGTCAAGCAAAATACATTGGTAGATAGGCGAGTGTCCAGACGTGTACTTCTACGACCCTGGTCTGGGATACCTCCGGACAGCGTTGCCACTATGTGCACGTAAAATACCAAAAATTTTGCCGCTTAACATTTTCGTCTCAAATTTAGCCCAGGAATCGCGTGGGGTGCTTATTTTATGCGATCATTTCTGGACATACTGTATACAGATAACTCACCGACTTGCTGTGGTGTCCTGTTGGTGTAGTGAAGGGGTTCGAGAGCCTGCCTTGCACAAAAATTCTCTCTGCTGGTAAACAAATGTGAAACGTGTCGTGTGTTGCTTGATAACAGATCAACAGCAAGATACAAGTTACGACACAGCTGCCTGGCAGTTGACTTCCTGTACATGTGCAGGACGAAACACGTAGGTACGTAATTACAACAGCCGACACATGTGAACAAGCCAGGTATTTATCAGACTTGCGGAATCTCGATGGGGAGAAAAGCAGCTGCTCGTTTCCGTTCGCACAGGACAGCGCGTTGACACAGGCTGTGATACACTCTAAAGGTTCTTATGAAAACTACATTGCATCCACTCGAAAGCGTAAGTATTACTCTAAAGTCGGTCAAGAACGTAGTGCGATAAAAAATCTACCGGCCCTCAAGATCTCTACTAAATATTCAACTCGATCTCAGACCTACCCTGCTCGGGAGCAGGGTAGACAGCCGATAGTAGACGACATGCAAGAAAGTGCGTGTAAAACGTAAACAATCACAGACTCCCGCACGTGTACGTAAAAGAAAAGATGTCTGATCGTAAAATTGTTGTTGAACGAGACGTCTGGAGTAGTTTATAAAATAAAATATGGCTAGAGTACGTAATTCAGGTACGGAATAAATTATATAATTAGTAATAATTTGGTGTTCTAAACATATACATTTTTAACCTTTCGATTGCAATTACATATACATATATAATACCAGTAGAGAAGGATATTCTGCACTGTTCTAACCTGGTCTAATAACACAGGGCTGCCAGATCGGCGACTGAAACTACCACTTCTGCAGAGTTGCCATATAGGTACTATTTTTTTTTTTAAAGGCCGCCAAGGTAATACGCTTCGGATTTATGTCTACTCGGAATGCATCCAACGACTGAGTAGATCCAGTCACGTACCAATACTAATCAGTAGAATTATATCTACTACGTTTTCGTAAGCACCTTTTAACTCACCGCTTGCCTCAACAGAAATGTTATAAGTTTGGTACAGGGAAAATTTCTGTCGCTTGAGCGCTGGTATCGGTAGTGCACCAAACTGACCAATCACAGAGCTTTCCTGAATTTTAAGTTGCATTAATTTGATTATTTAAAACGCGAAATCAGTTTCTTTTAACTTTAAAATTAAAGTGGCTTCTATCGTATCCAAGTTTATTTAAATTTCATTTTACAACGGTTTCGTATTTATCTGGTACATTAGCGATTGAAGCGAAACTAGTGGCAGACATTTTCCCTGCGCCAATCCCTTCCATAAGAAAACGTATTTTCTTTCTAACCTGTAGTGGAAGTGACCTTACCTACTCCTGTGCGTTATGCTCCATCTGTATGTTTCTGTAATCCCTGGTGCTTCCGTGTAGCCAATAGGATAGCAGATTTATTTTCTACTACAGTTGCCATGCTGCATGTACACATTCATTTATGTATTTCCGGTTGTGCCTGACTAGTGTATTTAGTCTTGTTTCCGGAATTAAATAGATTACGAAAATATCTTGAGTTAGACTTTGGTGGTTTCTTATGACGTCATGCCCAACGTACCTTATTGGACGGTATAGTCTACGTTTCCGTGTATTGTGGAAAACACTCGGAGCAACGAAACGTAATCCGCTTACGTTTTCATGATTCGTAACCGTGATCGTACGCTTCCGTGTCATTGTAGACCGCGCGTAAGTATCACTAAGTAGGGTCTGTTCACTCTACCTTCTATCACTGTATTTATTACTTCAATGTCAGTGTACACAAGTTGTGGAAAGATACAATTCAGCTTAAAGGAAAAAATACGTCAAAGTGATCTCTTAACATGAAGAAGATACGTAAGTATCGATTTATTTCAACTCGATTTATATTTTCCTCCGCTAACACGTCTGCATATGTGATTTATATTACTTCGCGGAGATATTTTTAAGAATCTAAATAAAACAACGGAAATGCCATTTAGGTGGGGCGGCTGGTTTTACTTCAAACCAATCTGATTCCGTTCACGCAGATCCTACCTAACACAAGGAACGTTCAGATAACAAAGAGAATGTGTGCGGAGTATATGCAAGCACTCGCACATTTGCCGTATAATATCCGCCTCGTAAAGAGAAGTTACAAGCGTACACAGTAAAAAAATGTTTAGAAACTATAGTTCCCATAACATAGGCCCTATTGTGAGAGTACAAAATATTTTTAACTTACAGGAAATGCTTATAAAAATATGTCTGCATATTTAAAAACAATTTTGTATGTTTGCAAATAATTATCGCACATTTTACAACTATGTTTATACGTTTTACAACAATTATTTAAAATTTTTCCAAGAAAACATTTGTAAAAATACAAAATTTGTAAAATGTTGTGGTCTGTCGAATGTTACTTTTCCCACATCCTATGCTCTGCTCATAAAAATACACCCCACTAGTCCCCACATGTGTTTGGAAAATTCAGACCACTTTAATGACCAGTGACATTCTTATTGTAGTGCCTAGACTAATAAATGTTTTGATACTAGTTTACAAGCTTTTTCTGGTAAAAGTGTGAATTTTTACGGTGTATGTGAATAACAGCGCTGGTTTTGAACGGTTGATGGAAAGACATGTATATTTTTAGGCCAGGTAACTTCTATATCGCGTGATGGCATGTCATTTCGAAGCCCTCCTTGAACACTATCTTAATCAGGATTCAACCCGCAGAAGGGCAAGTTATGTGGATGAACAAGCGTATTATTGCTGGATTCCTTCCTCTCGACTCTTAAGACCAGCAGCACATGGTCGAGAAGCGTACTCGGAAGACATTTACAAACGAAGCATATGTTTTCCCTGTACCATTTTGGGGTCATTAGGCCGAATGAGGTGACTCACATTTGACTCACATTCGGGAGTTCCTGGGTTCGATTCCCATATCCGGTCATCCTGATTTCGGGTTTTATTGGTTTCTCGAAATATCTCCACATGAATGATGGGGTAAAACTTGTAAACTAATTCCTGAAATAAGAAGTAATCATTTTATAAAAATAATTTTTGTCATATCAGAAATAAGTCAACGTTAAGGGCGCCGCCTACCTGGGTGTTAGGGGCTCGGAAATGACGGAGACACAAGGGCGATCTCGAAGTGCACATCAAATGCCGCATCACCTCAACGAACCAAGCTTTGAAATAGAGTGCAAGCTTCCCGCAGAACAGTTTTTACTATGATACACTAAGCGGCGACCATATAATTTTGTTGATGGAAAGTCTGTAGCAAAGTACAGTGCACATCGCAATCTGAGTTTCACGTACATCCGGTTAGTACATCTTGAAGTACGGCAGCCATGTTGGAGGGCTTAGAAACAGTGTTTTTAATGAGCACGGCGTCTTAACAATGAGGTTCCGACCTCGTCTGAAGTGTGTTTCCAACTAGTACACTGACACAATGGGTACACGTGAAATAGTTTTGTAAAAAAACCTGTTTACGAACACACTGTAACGCACTAGGAGCGTGAGGTAGGCGGGCGCCTTAAGTACCATCTAAAACACGGCCTTACAAGAAACTTGCGATGAACTACGAGTTTAACGACAGTCAGTTCAAAAATTGCTGGAATACTTGATTAACGGATTAACCAGATATAACTAACTGAAGGTCAGTTTGCTCATTGTACATTAAATTTAGTGACTATAGTTTATACGAAGCTAGTGTACAAATACTTCCTAAAAATTCTGAATTAACAGGCGCACATTATCGTACAAACTTATGCTACACAAGGTTTAAATAAACAATTTAAAGAATGCACAACAGACATACTAACCAGTAAATGCACTGTGCTCTTATCTTGGCCGTTAAGTTCTAAGAGAGGATGAAATGTATGCACTGTTTTATTACCTAGTCAATTGGCACAATTTTCATCTCCATATTTATATTTTTTGTTTGTACCAGATAATTTTTTCTTATTTTAGGCATAAAATGTGACTAAATTTAGCTCTTATGAAATTATTTTATCTGTCATAGTTTTCGTGTAATGGTTTGTTAAAGTCACAATGTACATATTTCCGTTTTAAGAACTACACTAAAACCAACTGACATACCAAACTGAAAGAATTCACAGTGGATAAAGACGTCGTAGGCTACAATATCACGTACGTAAAACCAAAGAATAACATTTTTTTGGTACACAAATAAAAACGCTGAAATTTTAAATTCAAATTTGAAAAATTCAATAATTTCTAATTTAAAAAAATATGTTTTTATTTGTTTAACCTAGCTGAACTTGTAGCCAACAACTCCGTTATTCACTGTGATTTTTTTTTCAGTTTGAGAACTGAGTTGGTTTTAGTGTGGTCCTTAAAACGGAAAATTTTGACTTAAACGAGCCATTACGCAAAAACTATGCGAGATAAAAAATTTTTACCAGAGGAAAATTTGGTCACATTTTGTATCTAAAACAAGAAAAAAAAATACCCAATACAAATATAAAAATAAAAACATGGTAATGAAAATTGCGGTAGACAGCGCCCAGAGTCCTCGACTGGCGCATGGACGGCGTCGCAGCGAGTCACGCGCATACATTTTCACGCGAAACCGCTTAACTTATTCATATTATGTTTACCTACGAAAATAACACACACTTGAAACCATGCTTCTATTTTTTAAAAAATGCAGCACGCTTGTTATAAACATGATATTCAGGCCTCTCAAAATGACTAAAAACGGGTTTTTTAGACTGTTGTAACTCCGAAAATATTACCTTAATTCGTAAAGTGCAAAACGAGAAGCATGCGATAGTCTTTACTTCAAACTATTAAAAAAAAAAAATGTTGGTGCCACCGCTTAAAGTCCCGTAGTAAAAAGACTAAGGAAAACCTTGCACACCAGAATGGCGCGCTGCGAAAAGGCAGGCGATGTGCTTCTCGTCAAGCGTGGGACACTGCCTCTTATCGCTCGCTACGTTGTTACCACGCGTCAAAGGTGGAGATTTGACACCGCGAAGGACTCCTCTTACAGCGAAACTTAGAATCGTGCACCAACATTTGCTACAATATGGTCACCGCCTCAGTTCCCATAGTAAATATGGATCGGCAGGAATCAGCCACGATAGTTCAGTGATTGGTTCGTTGTGGCAACGAAGCGTTAGACGCGGGCTTCAAGGTAGCCATCATATCATTGCCCCGTTGCTTTTGAGAATCGAACGCTCAAAATCGCTTAAATAAGCGGCGTCTTAGGTTCAGAAAACTGTCTACCCAGCCGCTGGGCTGCGCTTCGGTCACTGATATTGATGCTGTTAGTTGTTAAAACTCCAACGTTAGAGTACTGTAAATTATAACAGTAAGGTTAAATGAAGGTGTCTATCTTTCAGTTTTATGAGCGATGCCTAGAGATACGGAAATTTCGTGGATTCAGCAGCATGTCGGCTGGACTCCACAGTCCTATGTACACTGTGGACTTAACTAATTGTTCATTGGCTGCTGCTACGGTGAGTGGAGAGTCTTACATTTGACAAGGTAACACATTAGCCCGTGAGTATTTTCTTTTACGTCTGCTATTGGTTCAGAATCCTCTATGACTGTTTATAATCAGTGACCCTGTCAACAAAGTAACTCCCGACTACAGGAATTCGGAATACTGTATCTAGGGCCAGGAAGTTTTCGCGAAAAGATGTTTGCATCACTTTGTTTCTGTGCCTTACGAATCGGCAGCTCTAGCTTATGTTTATTGGGTTGTGTGTAGTTGGCACAGTCAAATGGAAAACTACTCTGCACAATCAGCACAATGTCAATTGCGACACCATACTTCGTTGACTTGCTGACAGAACTCCAAGACGCTGGTGGTTAAAACATCCAATCACAGACCTCGAAACAGAGATGTAGGTGCGCACATAAGGCACTTGGTGCAAAAAAATCTTTCCGCGAAAACTTCCTGCCTCTATATATAACTTCTCCTCTCAAGAACCCGCGAAATGTATGTGTCTTTAGCGATGCCAACGCAACAGATTTGGCAACAGAAGTGTTGGAGATTACAGGTTCAATTAAATAAAGCAGGTCTCTGTTCCTGTAAAACTTTCATGTATGCCATCACTGACTTTTATTCATCTGGATACTTCTCACATTGCTATATGACCTGCTTGGCTGTTTTTTTTCCATGCGTTGAAACCTGTGAACAAAAAAATACTGTGTTTTAATGCCCAAACAATACTTACCTACTCGTATTTTCCCCCACAATATTGTACCTGCGACAATATTCTTCTCTGTGCAGATATCGTGTAAGTCAATTTAACCCAACCGAATATAATTTCACACATAAATGCCTATAATCGCTCTCGACAGGGCTCCGAGGTACGCAGCTCTCTTAAGGGGATCAGCATCTGGTAATTGAATAATGTTAACTTCTGCTTATAACGTTGCCTACGATTGTACTACGTCAATAGGCGTCTACAAGACAGAGGGCATAGTTCCGTACATTGCATACAGCTGACTTTTGATTATACTTTGTGTGTGACCTTCCGTAAGAAAAAAAACTGATATATTTCGTCGGAAGGTTACTAGCCAAAAACCAAGACGGCAGTAAATAAAGTTATAAGTATCTGTGGTGCGTTGGGAGGAACATTTTGACATATATCTTTGCATGTAACTTGCAGCAGAAATTGGAATATTCGATGGTGATAGATACTGACCAATCTAAAGAGGGTGCTTCACCGAACATTTGAAATTTCTAATAATTTTTATATGCATACGCCATATTGTTTGTATTGTAGACATATACTGTGACATCTATTAATGCTTTAACATGTAAGACGAGACATTGTAATTGGGTGTAAACCTGTTATGTCTCAGTAAACTGTTATTATTATTTTTTTACTGAACGAAAATTTGTTAGCGTTTATAATTTTTGTATAGTGGAATTTCAAAGTTCGAATTTTCATAGAACGGTATCAATGGTTAAAGGAAAAACAAATGACTTACCAAAATGAAATAAACCACACTGAAGGATAGTGTTACGGACTACGTAACGACATGAACACAAAACACATTGAACATATTCCTTTGTGCAGATGCATTGTTCATTTGACTGTGCTGATGAGAAGAAGGTCACTGCGACACAACACGTCTATGATTTGCCGACGGAACCCCAAGACGCCGAGAGTTAAAAACACCCAACCGTTGACCACGAAACAGATCTGCAGATGTGCGCATGGGGCGTTGAAACAAGTTGTTGCAAAATTCTTTTCACCAATAATCACCGGCTCTATTAAGTAATTACTAAATGAAATCCTACAAGTGAAGCAAAGGATTGTCGACTTTGCGCAGTTTTCCATAACCGCGCACATTTGCTTCAGTCCTTCACTTCATCTTTGCGTCGGATTTCGCGAGCGCGAACGCAGGTTGGTCGTACAATCGCTTTCGGAGTCAACTTGACAGAGCTATCTGCGCACGAAGCAAATGTGCGTCTGCGGCTCATACATATTGCCTCTTGCCTGTGGCTTGTGACTCGTTCCTGGAACGAAATACTGACGGACCACTGCTTCATTAGGGGATTAAAGGATTCGCCAGCCTACATCTGGATTTCCGAGAAGAGAGACGGCATTGGTATTTTCCAGCTCAATGACAACCACACGCTCAATGCCGTATACGCCTATAGCATTCCATCAATGCTGAATTTCGACAGTTCTCTTCCTAGAATGTTGGTTGTAAGCAGGATTACGAGAAAACCGATTTCAAGGAATTCACGTTGTATTAAGGTCCTTATCTAGGTAGGTTGCGTTGGTGTATGTGAGGCACAAAACCGACGGAGCGTTAAGAGTGACGTCAGTCAACGTATGTAATACATTATCGCCTCTACACACAAACCCAGCAACCGGCGTGCAAAGCTTCACTAATATTCGTGTTCCTATGAGACTTTAAGCGGTGACCGTATTATTTTATTTGCAATACTTATGGTTCAAATTCCAGCGATTATTTCTATTATTGTATTTTTCGAATCCGATTGGAATTTTCCTAGAAACGGCAGTTTAAAAAAAGCTGTTTTTAACCATTTTGAGGGTTTTGAAAATCGTGTTTCCAAAAAGCGATCCTAATTTTTAAACTGATAGAAACATTGTTTGAAATGTGTTTTCTTTTTATTGACTTTTTTCAATTTTTATTTTAAGTTTCAGATTTTTTAAATACAAATTATTTTTATTCTTTATTTTTATGAGCATGTCATTGTAGCCTGCAATGTATTTATCCACTGTGATTTTTTTTTGAGTTTGGTATATCAGTTGGTTTTAGTGTAGTCCTTAAAACGGAAACATGCAAAATATAACTTTAACAAGCCATTACGCGAAAACTATGAGAGATAAAAATATTTCATAAGAGCCAAATTTAGTCACATTTTCTGTCTAAAGTAAGAAAAAATATCTGGTACAAATAAAAAATTAAAAAATGGTGATGGAAATTGTGGTAGAGGGCCCTTAAGGGGTGTCTTCGCCGGTGTCGTATTTCCACCTTTGAGGCGTGGGAACAGCGTAGCGATAAGAGTCAGTGTCCCACGCTTGACGGGAAGCATATCGCCTCTATTCGCAGCGCGCCAATCTGGCGTACAAGGTTTTCCTTGTAGTCTTTATCCTACGGGACTTCAGTAAGCGGCGACCGCAACATTTTATTTTTGAACAGCATGAAGTAAAGACGACCGCATGCCTCTCGCTTTGCACTTTATGAATTCAGGTAATATTTTCGGAGTTAAAGCAGTTTAAAAAAAAACGTTTTTAGCCGTTTTGGGAGGCCCGAAAATCATGTTTCTAACAAGCGTGCTGAGTTTTTGAAAACACAGAAGAATAGTTTTAAGTGTGTGTTCTTTTCGTAGATAAACATAATATGAATAAGTTAAGCAGTTTCACGTTAAAAAGAATATGCGTGACACGCTGCAACGCCGTCCATGCGCCGGTCGAGGACTCCTCTAAATGTCGCGCCAATGTGATTCCTGCATAACACGCGCTACAGTTACGGACACATGACTATCGACAAAAGATTTTTGCTCCAATTTGATTCAGTGCATTTCATGAAAATCTGTTACTATGCTGCATTGTTACTGGCAACGTGGCATTGAGCAGAGATGGCCCTCATTTGACTGGGCCAATCAGAACACAGTTACTGCGACACGGCAGAAATGCAGACGTGCATTGAAACAAAGTGGTGTAAAAACATTTCCGCGAAAATCATGGGTTCCTAGTTGCATTTAAAAGCGACCAGTCACGGATATTGACCCGAGAAACGATGATTTTTAGCTACAGTTTGTCACGGGATCTTTTCGCGAAAAAAATGAGTGGCCCTAAGATCGCTAAAATAATTCAGAGCTGCTATTCGTGGAAGAGTGAACGTTTCCCAGATTTCTTTGTAAAAAAACAAACAAACTCGCGCAATGTAAGAAAGTACAGTTTCCTTACACAACAGGCCCATTCAAGAGCCCTTTGATGATTGCTACACGAGGAAGCCTGGCCACATCAAACCTTACTTCAGCGTGGGCCGTAACTAGCAGATCCCTCTCCCCGCTCCCTCGCCCAAAAGTCGACAACCCTACCTTCTCCAGACAAGGCTTCTTTGCCGCCTTCATCAGGCACTACCTGGTAAACATGCTAATGGACAAAAGGGACAGGAGAGCAGTCAGCTAATTGCGCGACTCCAGCACTCGACATTTTTTAGCGTCGCTATTACGAGATTAAAGGATTTTTTTCAAGTCCACGAGAGGGCGTTGTTGGTTCCGCCACATCCTTCTCGCTACTGAGTAGTTAACGTAGTTTCGCCACTGTTACAAACAAAACCTCAGAGTTCCAACCACATAGAAGGGTTCTTTGGTCAGGCTGGAGTCGAATTGTGTTGTTTTGTACCTAAACTCTGGGGCGAAATGCAAACAAACGGAAATGTGGTTCACTTTGGTAAGGTTAAGTGGGCTATTGAAATGTATGGGAAATAAATGAAGTCGCCTTTTTTGGATGTCACACATGGCGACCTCCTGTTCATTAACTCATCGTTACATGTTTCATAATCAAGCCTAATAAAGTAAATAAGCACATACACATGTATACGTAACATAAAAATATATGTATGTATATGGATATTGGTATCATTGTGTGTATGAATGGGGTCGATTAACTCTGACATTGTTTAACCGATCACCATGAAACTTGGCACATATATGTATTTTTTATGGTAAAGGTTTTCATGCTATCTATTTTATTCTTACTCTGCACTATATGGTGCTGCAGCACATCTACGTCTATACCTAGCTTACCCTTATGGCATTTAGGGCATTAGGAAAGAAGGGCGGGGGTTTCGTAATTCGACCAACATTCACACACACACACACACACACACATATATCATATAGACTAGCAGGACAACGTTTGCCGGATTCTGCTAGTAACATATTTATTCACACGTGCTCTCGTACTGATATCCTGTTAAGATATTCTTTGCTTATCCTCCAGTATATTTTCCTGTGCTCTAAGTCCACAGAAAAAAAATCAGTTTTGTGGTTGCCACAAAATGTTTTGTCATTATGTACCTCACCAAAATTTTTTGTAGTACTTACAAAATTTTTTTACAGTTATTTCAAAACTTTATTGGGGGCAGCAAAAAAAGTTTGTAGTCACTGCAAAAAAAAAACTGGTGATGCCTATGAAAACAAAATATTTTCTGGTGGCCAATAATGAGCTTTTTTTCAGTGTTTTTATTCTACCTTTTCACTGACAGTAAAGTTTATACAATTGCATCTACCAATCGCTACCTGATATTTTTGTTTATTTTATTCTGTACTTGCCTTACTTAATTAAAAATAATAAACAAAACTAAATAATAGTTGAAGTAATGCTAACACGACAGTTGCACAGGATCATAAAGGAAGCAGGAAAGTGTCCGCCACGCAGCAATACACCAGGACGCATGGAGGCGGCTCCAGTATACTAGAGCATACTTCTGAGAATGAGATTAAACACGCGCGTTCTTCTCCAGCGAGAGACGTTCCAGGGAGATGTGGGAATGCGGAGAATGCTCACAGACAAGCAGCAGTGGCACATCCAGCGAGCCAGGTGCACCTGAGTTATGGCCCGCCAATGAACTGACTTTATTAACTACTCATCGCGTTCCAAGTCTCCCTGGGCTCTCGGGCAGGTTTGATTAGTGCAGGGGTACTCCACACGTGGTAAGTTTACCACCGTGCTCTATGGAATATAGACTAATTGTTTCACGTCCTCAGTCATTATGTTTCTGTGGGTTTACAGTGTGTGGTAGGTAAGCAAATGTATGTATTATGTATATGCAAATGTGTGTGTATATATATATATATATATATATATATATATATATATATATATATATATATATATATATATATATATATATATATATATATATGCGCTCCACAGATATCTTACTACTTCTGTTCTGACCTGCATATTATTGGTCCAGGGTTAAACTCCTGAGCAGCCCGAACATGATTCTTGTTTACTTGACATACATGAAAAATAATACCTGACCGTTAGATGTATGTCAATTTCGCGGGTTCATCTGGCAGTAACCTAGACTGCTCAGTCCTGTACGCACTCTAGATACAGTCGATTATTCATTGGCTTACAACATTACAAGCGATAGCTCTATGAATCATTTCCTTATTTACTACTGGCTTGCAGTAGTCAAATGCGTTTCGTGACAGCCGCCAGCTAATCACACACGTGATTATGAAGTATATATTTTTGGCCGTCAACCTGACCTGGAATGTATTCGCGAAATTGACGTACCTCTACTGATCGTGGAGCGCAAGAGGTGACTGTATCCATGCAGTGTTGCCATATTGTGCATATAAAATGTACAGCATTTTACCACTGACATTTTCGTCTCCAATTTAGTCCAAGACTCGCATGGTGTGCTTATCAGGCGTATGATTTCTTCAGAGTGTTGTCCCGATAAAGTTAATGAAAGATAAATTCAAAAATATTGTTGCGAGCCGCGACTGTCTAGCTGGGCGGTGTAGTACGATACTGTGGTGACGGAGCTAGGACACCCCCTTCCCACTCGCTCCTCGGCGCCGTGGCTGTCGGGCAGGGCGGCGAAATACAATACAGTGGCGGCAGCACTAAAAGGCCTCCTCGGGTGCCGCATGGATTGTATTACTCTATGATAACCACCTGCACCCAGTATCGGGTAACCGAGAGAAAATATCGTGGTCTGGAATGATAGGCCAGAAAGATTCTTCGGTATTATTTCTTTGGGTCCACCATTGTGACTAGTAACCTTTCCATATACAGAGAACTTATGTAAATGTATTTTTTTCCCTTTATGTAAATAGTAGTTATTTGTTCTGTTTGACATTTATTGTGGTAAATATTTATAGACAGAGATATTTTGTATACAGTTGTAAATAAACTAGGTTAGCTTTATTTTCTTTATTTTATCAAAGACCTCCATCCCCAAACGTACCTAGCCCGCAACTTGTAACAGTAGTATACGTTTTAATATTTTTTTTAAATATACAGCATAACTTTAATTTTGTATCACAGCATAGTAAAGACTATAGATAGAGACACTGGTAAATCGCGGAAAAAGTTGATTGTTTGCTAGGCTCCAACATACTATGTATAACACTGAAGCTTTTGCACTTATATTGGCTATCGTTTATATGAAGCACCGTGTCCCTCTTCAACAGACCCAATTATAACTGAACAGTTGTAACACAGAACGTATGTGGTTTGCCAGAAAACTGTTCGCACGTGTCACGATTGAGATACTACAGTTTATGAGAGACTATGTTAAATATTTTCGCGATTTTCCAGTGTCTCTAACTATATAGTTAACAAAATATAATATACTCACTGGTCACAAACATTCAGATGTTTCCCGATTCTGTTAAAACACAAGTTATTTACACTCAAAAGTAGTGACATACCACACTAATGCGTTGTGATTATGCAAGTCGTTAAGTTTCAGTTTCTGTAAACCACGATAAATAATTTATGTCCAAGTAAGCCTATCGATCATATCACAGCAACACTGGATCGTACCCTCCTTCCTGCCTCGCTTCATGTGAACTTGGCGTAGCTATGCGACGAATGCCAGTTATCCCCTCCTCCTCCCCGGTTCTGATATTAAGCTTTACGGCTCTTTGCCTTTACTTTCAAGAACAACTTGGCATCTCTCCAATCACGGCTGCTCTCCTCTGTCATAGCCTGATATCAATGTCTTTAGTTTACGTGCTGGATCATCAGAGTTTTCAATGAGCAATCCACACAATTTTTTTTCAGTCTTCCATTATCCATTTATTAGTAGCTGTGTTTTCTGCACAATTTATTCTCCATTCGTTCGGTTTTCATTTTTCTCAGTCTTTCGCTCGTATTTTGACGCACATTTGTAATCTGTTTTCGAGCAAAAACTTCTAAATTTCCCCATGGCACGAGTTTCTTTGCATTATTCACCGTGTGGGGACTGCAGCAGAATGAAGTGTTAAGGGCACAGTCTACCGCAATTTTCATCATCATTATTTTATTTTGTATTTGTACCAGATATTTTTTTCTTATTTTAGATAGAAAATGTGACTAAAGTTGGCTTTTATGAAAAATTTTTATCTCTCATAGTTCTCGCATAATGGTTTGTTAAAGTCATATTTTGCATGTTTCCGTTTTAACGACTATACTAAAACCAACTGATATACCAAACTAAAAAAAATCACAGTGGATAAAGACATTGCTGGCTACAATGACATAGTCATAAAATTTAAGAATAAAAATTATTTGTATTTTAAAAAAAATATTGAATTTTTAAAATTTTTATTTTCAGTTTCAGCATTTTCTTAAAAGTTGGTTTTAGAGTAGTCGTTAAAACGGAAACATGTAAAATAAGACTTTAACAAGCCATTACGCGAAAACTGTGAGAGATAAAAAATTTGATAAAAGCCAAATTTAGTCACATTTTGTGTCTAAAATAAGAACAAAAATATCTGGTACAAATTAAAAAAAAAAAAATGGTGATGAAAATTGCGGTAGCCGCGCCCTTAAGAACATCACTTTAACGGGCCTCCCTGCCTGTTCTTCAAATGTGTTGCAGCATGTTACTATTTTTTTAACGAAATTATTTAACGCACAGTATATTGTATATCTACGAAGAGAACACACACACTTAAAACGTTGCTGCTATAGTTTTAAAAATTCGGCACGTTTATTAGAAACGTCGTTTTCGGGCCCCTCAAAATGGCCAAACGTAGGTTCTCCAGACTGCCGCATCTGGAAAAATAACAACCGGATTCGAAAAACACAACTATACAAACAAGCGTTAGACTTTGGACTACGCTGCCAACAAATAAAATAATGTGGTCGCCGCTTAGTGTCCCGTAGGAAAAGGATAATAGTAAAGCACTGCACGCCAGCTGAGGGGCTTGCACGGAGAGGCGATAATACATTACATACATTTGTCAACGGCAACCTTACCGCTCCTGCCTCACACATACAAACGCAGCCTATTTAGGGAAGCCCCTTAAAGTTACGTTTTATGTAAAAAGAATATCCTTTCGTAGCAGTTTGTTGAAAACCTCTTTCTGTACATGTAATGAAAGAGTAAAGTTCTCGTTATCCCTACTTATATCAAACTCCGACTATGTTGCAATACCTTTAGCGTCTCATTTCTTACATATAGATCAAAACGGATAATTACAGAAATAGTAATAATAATGAAAGTGGATATTCCATAATATTACGGAGCGTGTAAAATTTCCTAGAACTTGTTTGTAAAACAAAGCAACGTAAGTAATAATTTAAGCGACATATTGGAATACGGAGACAGATGACAGGTCATACAACAAGCGAAATTAAGAAAACTGTAAATTTTCGGGAAGAAAAAAAAATTACTAGGGATTTCAAAAATGCTCACTTTATCCCGAACCAACTATACTCATTTTAATCGTGCCAGAATGACAAGTTTGTGACTTGTTTTAATTACTATACAGTTCGCAAGTTCGAAAAAAACTTTTTCTTCTCTTCGGAATGTTGTGGCATAAAATAAAATTATAGCAACGTAGTGTTTCTGCACCGTAACTTTTTGAAATGGGGTTTAAAAAAAATTAACTGAAGGATAAAAAGTGGTTCATATAATAAAATGTATCATAACCCTTTTCTACACATCACAAATTCAGAATTCTTTATTTTTTGTTTAATATTTAGACATATGTTTACAACATACGGACCCAAACTTTGAAATAGTGATGCAGCGTGTTCCCTTCTTGAAACCTTCTAAACAACATATATACAGTACGTACATTAGCTGCTGCTCCAGTGAGTGGCCAGTTGCACTGTGACAAGGTAGCGTGCAGTACTTCAGTAAGTGACCCATCGCGAGAGTTATTAACTTGCAAAGGAGAGTGAAGTCAAAAGTTTTCTCCATTGAATTCGCGAAATTTCCTGAATTATACTTACGATTTTTAACTGAGCTTGTTTATATCGTAGGATTTGATATAATACACTCAAAAATACCTTTCAAAGAATGCTAAAAATTACTGTATTCGAACCGTTTATGGGCTGAACAAACCAACGCTGTTAAGTCAAAAGTCATGCTTTTATTTATTTTTTTTCAGTACAATGAAATCTCGAAGATTCTTCTAAAGAGACACTAATCGCTTGGAGCATAAACGTTTCTGCAGGGTGTCAAGGATGTTTTACGCCGCGACACTTATAACCGTTTATCCCATAGGCTTGTCTACAATATGTAACATAAGTCAGGAAACATAGGGGAAACTGTTTACGCTGGGAAGATTCGATCCTGTGCTCATCTGCAGGAGCGGATCATTGAAGTTGTGTTTGTTCACAGATTACGCCAGATTTCATTTGTCGTGTTCTCCACGACTGGGTGACAGCGCTGCGCCATTGCATTGGGCAGAATAGTAGACATTTCGAACACATGTTGTACCTTTGTATTTTACTTGTGTTTCCTGACTAATGGGACACCGTGCATTAAAAAAACACTAATCTATGCTTCCATGTTTTCTATGCTTGTAATAATATGGCACGCAATAAGTAACATATTTTTGGGTGCTTAGAAATTCTTACAAATTGACTTTCTGACTGATGAATCTGGAAATATTATTACATGTGATTCGTTAAACTAAAATATAAAAGCTTTCTCTTGATTTTACATGGTTTCCACAAGTAAGATTATGGGAGCTCGGCTCACTGTTCCATAGATAAGGAGAATACGCCTACTAAATAAAGTAGTGTTTCACCCAGTAAATATAGTTTGCAAAATATACTGGTTTTATGCTCGTCTCCTTGTAACTAATTTTTATTATTAAATTCTGAAAATCACAGCCAGTCCTGACATGCACCAGAACTAATTATATTTTATATGTGTGCGTTTTACGTAATCCATACGTTGTAATGTGAGACCGAAATAAATAAATAATTTGTTAATCCCTTACTGCGATCTCACAGATCACATCAAGCGAATTTGAAATTTGAATAGCTGTTTAAACATTCTGTAAATGTCTCAGTTGGCTTTTGTATTTAAATAATTCATATAAATGTTACGTTGTAACATCTGAAATAATTAATGGAATTAAATTATTATTCATGTTCATCAACAGCTAATTTTTTCAGCTGATTAGAATGTATTTTATATGAACGGCATGGGTTAAAATAGGTTTATGTTTCGGGATGAGACGTGTATACAAAATATTAATATTGATGAGCGTGATTTATTTTCTTTTTTCGCATTCCAACATTAAGATTTTTGAAGTAAATAATATCATATTTTGATTTTAGCGTCACACACTATCTGTACGTTTTTAATTTGTTTTTTTCTACAGCAGATGTATATTGTATGGAAATCTTAATACAGATTCATACTGCACCAAAATTTAGAATATTTTTATGCTTTGTAAGCCTTGTTTTAAAAGAAGTACGCACCTTTTCTGGCTAATGTTTATATAATTCCCGTGAAAAACCCTGAAGATGGCATGCATGTGCTAGGCACAGTCAATATTTATTTTTTAGAGGATGGACTGTTCCAGATCTACGGATTGTATTTCATCTGAAACTTTACATCAGAATTCATGAGTAGAAGTATGGTAATTTTTTTATTGTTATTAAGAAGTGATGACTTTATGCAACTTTTTAAATTTTCAGTTTCAGCAATTTTTTAAAATTCAAATAATTTTTATTCTTTAATTTAATGAGCATGTCATTGTAGCATGCAATGTCTTTATCCACTGTGATTTTTTTGAGTTTGGTATATCAGTTGGTTTTAGTGTAGTCGTTAAAACGGAAACATGCAAAAATATGACTTTAACAAGCCATTACGCGAAAACTATGAGAGATAAAAAAATTTCACAGGAGCCAAATTTAGTCACATTTTGTGTCTACAATGAGGAAAAAAATATGTGGTACAAGTAAAAAATTAAAAAAAAAATGGTGATGAAAATTGCGGTAGACCGCGCCCTTAACGTACTTTTTCTTAATCTCTATAACAATTCTTATTTGAGTTTTGCCTACGATCAAATTGAAACAATATTATCATGCAAACTGAACTAGAATAACAAGTTAAAAGCAGAGACATATAGACCCCGTAATTACGTGGGTTCAGTGACCTGCCACCTGGACTCCGTACTCCTATATGTCGTCAGGTATTAGTTTATTAACTGCTGCTCTAGTGAGTAACCAGCTGCACATACGATCAAGTATGCTCATGCAAGTTTTCTATTGTTTCAGAATCATTAAGGGTCACGGTGGTCAAGGGAGCGGGGGGCGTAGCTCAGTTGGTTGAGCGGCCGACTTTCTGGTACGAGGAGTTCTGGGTTCGATTCCCACGTCTGGCTGGGTGTAAAATTTGTGTTTGTCTGTTTGAGTCATTTCAATTGTCAGAGTCAACAAAACTGTCACAACTGGGGAATTGTCTAATAATAAAGTTGTAAAAGGATGATGTTTGGCTCGTTGGCGATGTTGAGACCTCGCCAAGGAGCCCAACATTTTTTATTTATAAAAACATGGGGGCTTGTCCTCTCGCCTCCCACCAAGGCGATCCGGGTTCGATTCCCGATGGGGTGGGTCCATGGATTTTATATTCACGCGCGGGAATCGAGACAGACGATGCCGTTGGTCGGCGGGTTTTCTCGGAGATCTCCCGTTTCCCCCGCCCCTTCATTCCGGCGCTGCTCCACACTCACCTCATGCCACCCGGGTTGTTGCTTAATTTCGCAGTGATTTCGAAAATATTTTTTTATTGCTACCTAATATTCGTATCAAAATTTTTCTCCACATGTTTGACATTAACTGAATTTTTGTAGCACTGTAGCTACTGAACGGTTTTTTTAGATTCCGTCACTCAAAGTACCACGTTTTTTTGTCGTGAAAATAAGCCAAAATGAAGCAAAATATATTTTTTTGGCGAACTTTTTTTAATAGTCAGTGCACCATGGCGCCCGAGCGGTGTAGCAGCGTAGTACGGAAAGTATGTTTTCTTGTGTAACTATCAAAAACGTTTCCAATGCGTTTATCTACGAAAAGAACACACACTTCAAACTATGTCCCTATGGTTTTAAAAATGCCGTCCGCTAATTAAAAACATGATTATCATGTTCCTTAAAAGTGCTAAAAAGGACTTATTCACGTTGCTGTAGCTGAGAATGTATCAACCGTAATCGTAAAAGAAAATCATATAAACCTGTATTGGACTTTACCAAATAATTTCCGCAAATTAAATAACAGGGTCATCGCTTGAAGACTCATTGACAAACACGTTTTACGAAAACTGCGCGCTAGTTTGGTCCTTCGTGCATAGAGGCGATGAGCTGTTTGACGGACGTGTTAGGTTCGACTTATCGCCTTCCCGGTTCCCGTGCCTCAAACTAAAAAAAAAAAAAAAAAAAAAAAAAACTAAGGTCCACTAACTTTTAAAACGCATGCACATTATTGTGCAACTTGTGACTGCACTTGTCACAAATATTTCAAAGCTTTTGGTTTAAAAAAATATTTGAATTATTGGCACCAGTCTGAAAAAAAACTAAGGAACATGCCCTCAAGTGTCGACCAAAATCTCTTCACACTTCAGCTGTCAACCCAATTTCGTGTGTATAGGAGTTAGAGATCCAACTTCTCAAGTGAAATCACGAAATTTCTGGGTCTCTACTCAACGTGGTACTAAGACAACCCTTGTTGGCATTGTTGCCTCGCCGGAGATCGCCGGTCTTCTACTAGAGATGTCTATGGTCGGGCAGAATCGGTTGTCCTACGGCGTTTCCACCCACACAGTCAAGTACCCCTACTCCACTCACGAAAAATATAACCTCACCCCTCCGTTCCACCCCCGTGACTCTCCACTGGATGCCACGAATTTCCGTTTCCCTGTTCGGCAATATACGGTAGGCGGCACGGACGTCGATTGATTGACCCAATTCTATGGATGTTCCCTGGTACAGTGTGGCGTTATGATCTTCCCTGGTCACGAGGTTATAAGTTTCTCAAGTGCTACTGCTACATCAACAACAAGACGGTATCATTTGATTTTATTACCATATTTACATTTCACACAATATTGCAACTGAATTCACAATAACCATTTATCGTCGGCCTAATAGAAACCCTCGTAACTCCATTAAAGGAAATTTTTCAGGAGGAACAAAGAACTGTTAGTACAAACTACAAATTATTTATGGTACCAAACACTACAATTTTGTAATATATTTATAATTACCTATCCTAAGCAGTTATGTGTAACATAGTTCTTGAATTTTTATTTAGGGGGATATTTTAAAGGAGTTACATAGTTTTCTGACCAAAGATTCAAGTCGGGAGTTACGAGTATTCCTCTTTGACTGATTGTTATACCTATGATTTTTCCAGACTGTGTAGTTCATAAACAGCCACAAGATAGGACTAAAACGTAAAATTAAATAATAAGTGGAGTTACGAGGGTTGATTATTAGGCTGACGTTATTGTTACCTTCAGTCGCTTGAGCCAATCAAGCATTTTTTTGTTGTCCTCTGATTTCGTTTCATAGTACCAAGCACTTCTAAGGCCTTGACTTTTCATTTATTTCAAACAATTGCAAATAACTCGAATATGTTTTAACCAAATGCCTTGAAAAAATTCCAGACTGTGTACAGTCATAAGATACACAATTTTGCCAGAGAGTTTTTTTTAAATCATGTATCGTTGGCTAGAAAAAAAATATACTGCTTCATTTTGGCTTATTTCGACAACTCAATATGTGATATTTCAGGGGCAAAAATCTAAAAATCCATTTGGTGTATTGCAACAGAAAAATTCAGGTACAAACGATAACATATTAATGTTAAAACTGTAAGAATGAATTTTTGATGTATGTATTACTTTGCGTTACAAAAAATATTTCCGAAACCACTGCATAACTAAAGAGCGAGGCCGTAAGAGTCCTCGACTGGCGCATGGACGGCGTTGCAGCGTGTCACGTGTATTATTTTTTACGCGAAACCGCTTAACTTATTCATATTATGTTTATCTACGAAAAGAACACACACTTGAAACTATGCTTCTATGTTTTCAAAAATTCAGCACGCTTGTTAGAAACATGATTCTCGGGCCTCTCAAAATGACTGAAAACTGCTGTAACTCCGAAAATATTATCTGAATTCGTAAAGTGCAAAGCGAGAGACATGCGTTGGTCTTTACTTCAAACTATTAAAAAACTATGCCAAAATAAAATGTGGTCACAGCTTAAAGTCCCGTAGGAAAAAGACTACAAGGAAAACCTTGCACGCCAGTTTGGCGCGCTGCGAATAGAGGCGATATGCTTCACGTCAAGCGTGGGACACTGGATCTTATCGCTACGCTGTTACCACGTGTCAAAGGTGGAGATTCGACACCGGCGAAGACTCCCTAAGTTTCCGCCCTCCCCAGACTATATAGTTCCAGAAAGTTCCGCTCAGACGCTGCAGTCATTAACCGAGAGCTTTTGATGGCGTGAGTCGCCTTCCACGGTAGGATACTCCTGGCCAAGTTTCGATCTCACAACTTTTACCCACTTTTCATTATGGTCACGTGGGTGTGTCAAGTACGATTTCTCTGGCTTTCCACTACCTAAGTTTGTCACCTACAAGAAAACCAAGTTATTCACTATCAACATTGCTTAAAAAACGTATAACACGCCAATTTCGTCTAGAGCTGACTTCCGAAACAAAATAAGCTTTCCATATAATTGTCAAGAAACGTTACTATCGTCTTTCCCATTATGCTTATAATAATACAGATTTTCTCTGTAGCCTTGAGTAAAGGAAGTAAATAAAAAAAGCAAATAATTAAAAGAAAAAAAACACTGTCACAACGTCGTTAATACATGCAATTATTCTATTTAGAAAAATAAGAACGTGTCGTAGACTTAACCCAAATAAAGGTTCTGGAAGCAGAAAAAAATCACGCCAGCAAAAAGTTAGTCATAATTACGAACGTAAAATACTGTATTTTCAGTGTAATTTTTTTCCCTTGTAGTACGAATTTATGTAACACGGCATGTGTTAAAATACACTTACCGTGGATTTATTTTACATGCATTAGTTGCATTTTCGCCGTAACATAACTGTAAAAAAACCACTTTCATAATTGTTGTATAATTACGCCAACATTTATGTAAAATTACACATGTCTTTACACTGCGTTTATAGCTTATACTCAGACACATGAACAATTTGCGTTTTGTTTTGGGCACAATCTAGAACTGCAACAACTGCAAATTCGTGTCACGTTTGCTATCGTCTCTCGTGTTATTTGACGACACTTGGAGGGCTCCGGCCCAATAATAAACAAGCAACTAACTGCAGGCCTACGCGTGTGGTAGCACTATGTCAGCTAGCCACCAATTAGCAGCTGTCGTCTACTTGCCTACACAGATATTCTTGGAGATTAGCCTAAAGGTCAATCACTGAAAAAAAAAGTATAGTTGTAGGTACCATACTTTTGTTAAAATAGGTACAACAAAACAGTTTGGTTGTTGGTAACACAATGAATAGTTCTTACAACAATATGTTTTGTAGTAGTTACAATCTGGTTTGTAAAAGCAACAAGACCTTTTGTTTCTTCTATAGAACAGATTGTTGAAGGAATTGTCCAGAGTAGCACCGACAACCAAACTGTTTTGTTGTCCCTATTTTAACAGAAGTATGGTTCCTACAACTATACTCTTTTTTTCAGCGAAGCTCGCAAATTTTTCCTGTCTATACTTATACTGTTATGTTTATATTCAAATGTAGTTAAAATAAAATACAATACTCTAGAAAGATAGGAATAAACAGGATGGTGTTATGTATAAACAGACCAAGTGCCAATTTGTAGTTATCAGTTAAACATGCTGTAAGTACAGATGACGGTTTATCGCGGGAAAACTGGACTATCTGCTGGGTTTCAACACACGTTCAGCTTACCAGAAGATTACGGACATTCGGTTGTACGTGGAGCTGTTACCCTATTTGACTGAGCCAATAAGAATCCCACTATTTTAATAATGTATGCCTGTTATTGGTCTGGTGGTTGTGTCAGACGTATATCACCCAACCATATATGTTTCAAGAAACTACAGCGTTTTAAAGGGATATTCCTATAAAAAAGTATTTTAGTCCTATAAAGTAGTTATTTACGACAACGGGATATAGGAATAAAATACATTTTTGTAATTATGTCTCAAAGCAGAGGAACATTTTATACATAGCATATAATTGGCGCTAGTCTGTTTATGCATAAAACCGTCCAACTAGGGCTTCAAAAGTGTTCAGTTTACCATGAACGTCCTAAAAGAGCGTCATGAAAGGTATCCGTTATATCAGTGGGTTACACCTGGCTGCTTCGTTCTGATTGGCTATCGCTCGACGCACCGCCGTGTTGTCCAACAAGCTTCATCATTACTAGTGCCTATTGACGCACCTTGTAACTACACCGCTAAAAATTACGTACGCGTCTAAATTCTCCACACAGGATCAATATTGGCGTATTCTACTTTCCCCAGGTTTGAGGACAGGAGTTGGAACATACGTCAGCGGGCCACACCTGATAACGAAATTCCATTAAAAAGTATTCGTGGCAAAAAAAAATCGAGGGAAATCGTAAGTCTGATTTATCGTTTACTAGGACACGTAAAGGAAAGTAGTGTATATAAATTTCTAAACTGTACGGGAAGTAATTAATCCGTACATAGAACCTTGATTTTATAGCGAAAAGATTTTTGGAACATTTGGTTTCAATGCGTTATGTGCACGCCTGCAGCTCTGTTACATCGTCTGTGATTGGATAATATCACTCTCACTTGCCTAGGCAAATCACAGACGTACAGAATCACGATAATCTTAATCTGATTGGTAAAAGTCAAATGAGATAAGTGTTTGAACAAAGACACGATATAGAGATAGGAAATTTCGCGAAAAGATTTCTGCATCACTTTGTTTCAGTGCCTCACATGCGCACCTGCATCTCTGCTTTGTGGTCAGTGATTGGATGCCGTGACATACAATGTCTGGGGGTTAAACCCGCAAATCACAGACATGCTGTGTGGCAGTAGGAGCAAACATTCAAAACCAGACATGTCCAAAATCCCGAAAATGAATTAAATGCCCTTTCTAAATAAACAATATGTGTTACATACGAGTATGAACTCAGGCTCCATATAAAACACATGTCTTATTGAAATGGGTATGTTTATTCTCAGTTAGTGCTATGAAATACTATGTTTATTCACTTTTCTCTACAGCCAGATAAGGCGGACAAGTCTGCTATTGAAAGTTTGCTCCTCAACTTATTGCAGCAACATAATGTTCTGTTTACGTAGACACGGCCATAATTTCTACTGCAAGCAGTCATCTTATCCAGAATGTTACGCTGAATCACCCACCGCAGTCATACACTAATTAGTTTACACTGTAACTTTCACTTCTAACATTTAGAAACTAAGTTAAGACAGCATGTGGAACACGACTTGTTACACGATTCGAATACAACATTTCATTTCATTAACATAAGAGATAATTGAAATAAATGTTACTTCAAGCCTCCTTATAGTAGACAAAAGAAAAAAAAACCGAAACAAATACACAAAAAATTACCGTAGAAACTTATAATAATAACAGAACTGATCGCCGAGGTTCTGTCCGTAATTATTTTTGTAACAGTATAGCCTACATAGTTCCTTCAACTTAAGGGGAATAGAAAGGTAAGATGTCCAGCGAACGACTGGAATACTCAATCGGACAATCGTCGATAAAATATAAGTTCCTCATCATTATTCGGTGAGATTTTTTTTTGCCGAGTAGATATTCTATCAGCGGACGTTTATTTATATATCACTGGGAGGTAGTATGCTTTGCTTTCGAGTAAAAAATTAAAAACTGGTTTTAGAAAAATTAAGGAATGTAACCACAAAATCCGTAAAAAATTAGAAACAGTAGTTTTTATAATTTTAAGTACGATAATGTTTAGAACACAATAGTAACCGAGATTCAAAATTTTTTGCGTTTTGAATTAAAAATAATATTAACATAACATCCGTAAACCACTCGCGCAGAGATTTTCGAAGAGCAACTTGGGCGAACGTATTTTGCTCGTACGAGACGCCGCCTACCAGCGCGTGAGAGACGCAAAAGCGACGGAGCAGTAAGGTCGACCTTGAAGCGCGCATCAAATGCCGCGTCGCCTCAACGAACCAAGCGCTGAACTAGCGTGCAAGCTTCCCGCCCAACGGTTTTTACTGTGGATAGAGCCATGAACTTTGAATTTTGCCCCAGTTCGTTTCAGTGTCTCATGTGCAGCTCTGCTTCACAGTCAGTGATTGGATGTTTTAACATATCACGTGTCTTGAGGTCCTACTTGCATATGACAGGCGTGTGGTGTCGTAGTAAACTCGTCCTTATTGGCACAGTCTAATGAGACACTGTCACCAAAGACACGCTGCCAATAATTATGAAGCAGAGAGGCAGATGTGGAGTTAAGGTACTAAAACAAACTGTGGCAAAATTTTTTTCGCGAAAAGTTGATGGCCGTAACTATGGGACACTAAGCGGTGACCACATAATTATATTGGTGGAATGTCTGCAGCTAAGTTCAGTGCAGGTCGCAACCAACTGCTATACCAAACTGACAAAATTCACAGTGGATAAAGACATTGCAGGCTACAATGTCACGCTCATAAAATAAAGAATAAAAGTTATTTGTATTTAAAAAAAATGCTGAAACTGAAAATAATAATTTAAAAATGTCAATATTTTTTTTAATACAAATAATTTTTTTACTCTTTATATTTATGAGCATGACATTGTAGCCTGCAATGTTTTTATCCACTGTGATATTTTTGAGTTTGGCATATCAGTTGGTTTAAGTGTAGTCCTTAAAACGGAAACATGCAAAATATGACTTTAACAAGCCATTACGCGAAAACTATGAGAGATATAAAAATTTCATAAAAGCCAAAATTAGTCACATTTTGTGTCTTATCTGGTACAAATAAAAAAATTTTAAAATGGTGATGAAAATTGCGGTAGACCGCGCCCTTAAGAAATACACTGATGATCTTAAATAGAGATATAACTTACGCACTTGAGCTGTTTTCGAATAATCGTGTAACGGTCGAAGCTCTGTACGCCGCTCGGGCGGGCGGCCACCTTAACATAATGATGGTATAGTCTGTTCACTGTAATGTGAGCACTTCCGAAGCAACCGTAATTCAGCAGCAGCTAAGGCCTTAGATAACACAGGAAGTGGCCCGATGTTCGGACAGCGATGTTGGAAGCAGTGGTTATGTTCGTGCCTGTGTGAATGTCCTTGCTCATGGCGGCATGGATCGCGTGACTATACTAAGTGGATGGGCTGCAAATATCTTCGTGACTACATGGAAGCGCCTCTTCGACGCTCAGGCAGATGGCGAGGCTCAGTGTCCCGGTTAAATTTCGCTATAGGTTGTTCGCGATGAAGTAAACACTTTGGAAGCACTAAGTTAGGTTTTTACTTTCAGTTAATTTATAATGTATTGGAATGTTTCTGGCAATGGGGCAGAATAACGTACTGTACTGTTGTAGATATACGCCACTGCAATATTACGTCGTCCCAGAAATCTTACAATGAGACTAAGAAAAAAACAAACAAACGAAAAAAAAGAAAAAAAGCCTAGTTCGGCAGTAGTCAACACACCCATAAACCAAAACCACAGGACATGAAAGATCACATAAGGAATTAGTCAACAACAAATAAAGGAAAATAAAATTGTCATCGAATAATAAAAGTTGAAATATAAAACAAAATAACCTCTGAAACTCAGTAAAAGTCTTTACTTCATCTGAAGACGGGCGACAGATGTCAGCTTCAGAAACGTCGTGAAAAGTCGGACTTTGGAAATCTACTGTGTTCTTTTGTGTCTTCACCGCTGAGTCGTCTAGTCTGTTGTCTGTGACGTCGTCGTTGTTATCGTCTTGTGTCCATTATTGTCTTCGTCCCGGTATTGTCTGTGCTGGCTTAATTGTGGTTTCCTGAGTTTCACAGATTATTTTGTTTTGTATTTCGACTTCAATTTTTGGATATTTATTTTATTTCCTTAATTTGTTGTTGACTAATTCCTTATGAGTAGAGACATGCAAAATTCGTGTTATTTTCTGACAGCTGACTAGACTCCAAGTGACTATAGGCTCGTTCGACGTCTCCCGTTGGCCGATATTGACGTGACTTGCCGCGGAGAATGCTTACACGGTAGAGAGGCCAATTTCTGTAAAGACGTAACACACGTAAATGACAACACACAAAAGTCCGTGGCCAATTGAATCGCAGATTATGCTCTGTTATGTATAGGAAAGTGAAGTTTAGTGTGCTACCAAATGATAACGCGAATTTTGCATGTCTCTACTTATAAGTAGAGATTGTGAAATTTCGTGAATTCAATGACCTGCATGTTAGAATCAAATATCCTATGCATACTGTAGCCCTGTCTATTCATTCATTGTCTGTTGTTCCACTGAGTAGCAGCTAGTGGACAAATGGTTGGGGCTTGCGTATGCATAGGATATTTGAGTCTAACATGCAGGTCATTGAATTCACGAAATTTCACCATCTCTACTTCTGGGAACTATGTTCTGTGGTTTTGGTTAATGGATGTGTTGACTACAGCCAAAGTAGGCTTGCTTTATCTCTTTTTTTCGATTTTCGTTTGTTTGTTGCTTCTTGGTCTCATTCTTAGTTAATTATAAGTTTACTTCCACTTTTCAATACAAATAAAGCACTCTTAAGTTGCAATCAAAGTCCGTACATTGCACTGCGCTCAAAAATTTACGTTTAAGGTCAGATAAATAATATATTTTTATCATTTTTTATACAAGATAGTTGTCAAAACTACTCACTTTATCGCGAACTACCCATACCTGTTATTTCCGCCAACTCAGCGCAGCGCAGATGCAGAACAAGTAAACCGGGTCTTCACACGCGCCTCTAGTCAGTTGGAACTGAATACACCACTGCGTGTTCTTAAGCCACGTACGAAACGACTATTTAGGTTACTAAATCAACCACGTGACCAGGTTAGTGCAATAAATATTTGGGGATTTAGGGTGTAAAATTTATTGAGGTAAAGTAGCACGCTAAATTCCCAAACAGCTCCGTACATTCGTCAGCTGCTGTTTACTTACGTTTTATACTCCACTTGTCGGCTGAAAAACATACACACATCCATTAAAAACAGCAATAATGTAAATTAAAATCCCGTAGTGTTATTTTGCATGTAGCAAATCATTTTTTTTATTTAAAAATAAATTTCATATTTTGTAAATAAATTTACTTTAAAACAAAATAAATACTATCGTAGAATTCGTAGGTTAGGATGTGAAGAAACAGCTAAATAGTTTATGTACAGTAACGATTAGACAATTTATTCAACAGTGAAAAGTAAAAAAAAAAAAAAAAAAAAATAATACCAACGAGTGTATAGTTTCCCACTTTGCCGCACGAAACGCTGTTTTATAACGTCCGAATCTATATCCACTCTTAAATTCCCAAAACCTAAATATGTAAAAGCTTCGTTTCGGACACGGCTTTAGCCGCGAACAAAGTAAATGTACTTGTGCCGAAGTATAGAAAGGCGAATATTTACAACCATTTTGTACTTTACATATCACGTGACTTCCTGCTCTCCTGTGTGTGTGTGTATGTGTGTGTATTGAAAACCACTACAGCGCTACCAGGCACAAGGCAGGTGAAAATTTTGCTTTGCACCCTTAAAAAAAGCGATATTTAATCGGCAGTTTAATTTGTATCGCCCCATACGCTGAAATCGTTAATTTGATCATCAGTGGAATTACTGAAATGTCTCTTCACAGAACACTACATGTGCGTATTTTGTGTTAAACGTAGATGATTTCAAAACTGCTCAGATTATCGAGAACGATCTTTATTAACTAACTTTTGCGAATTCAAATCAACTATAAAACAACAGTCATAGATTTTATGACCGGGTAGACTAGAGATAACTTAGGGCGCATGATGTTCGGGGCCGCAACGAAAGCAGGGAATTTTGCAACTAAATTCAACTACAATTTAAAAAAAAATAGTAATATTACTCATCATACGTATGGTAATATTCCCCAACCTTGAGAGGGAAATCTGATTTCCGAATATGTGTGTAAATCTCCGCAAGGTAGTGTATTCGCCACACAAACCACTCGGAAGTTTCGCTCGCGCGTTATGTCAAATTGTCCTAGAGGACTGCGACAATATGTAATGAAAAATTACATTACCAGTTGAGTAACTTTCCTTGACACGTGTTGAGTAATTTTCCCTCACTTGTAGAGGTAATTAGCTTCCATTACATCTAGAGTAAATTTACATAATTTTTTTACAGTGTACGTACAATATTAGTCAAATCATAACTGGGGGATCGGTTTCGAAATCTGGCCACGGCATGAGAACTCTAAGACGCTGCTCCCAAATTATCATAACTTATTGTCCTGGGCACCACCAGGTGTGATAAGGATGGAGTACTTAGAAAATAAAATAATCAAATACTCGAATTTAAGACTAGAGAGACAGGGAAAATTCAAGATCTCGCTAACCTGTACGCTAGCTTCCAAGAATATATGTTTCCTAAAGCAGGCAACAACTTATCATTTGTTGTTCGCCGACATAGTGATATCACGTAATAGGACCTACTTTTAGTTGTTTTTATTATTATTTTCTCAGCATCCTTCAGGAGGTGTCAAATTACTCGAAGTCCAATTGTGAAAGGGACACGATTTCATAGTTATTTGCAATATAACTTGTGCCCAAAAGGAAACCCGAAATATTTCAGGTACCAATTTGTGGCAAATAATATCAAAATAATTTATATCAACATAAAATATTTAATTACCAACAGTTGATAGTTATATAAATTATTTATAGTCGATAATTACACTTAATACTACAAACACCTAGTACGCCTACACTATACAGAAAATTAACCTCTGCCCTTCTCACAGAAAGCAGTCCTCTAATTATGTAATTAGAGACCGAAAAAAAAAAACAGACTGTCGGCTAGTCTCCAGGACTATATGAATCAGTCATTTGAGAAACAAAAACGAGTTGTGAGTTTTATACTTTTGTACAGAAGTAGTCAATGAAATATAGCATTTCTCACACGAACTCATAGTTAAGTACCTTGCCACAACTCATCTTGGTAGAAAACTGACTTGTGTTGTTTTTCAAATGACTGATTCATATGTGTATTCAGACAGCAATTGATCGCTGGCTGTTTGTTAGGGACCCTGGTTTTTCACGAAAAGAATTTTGCCTCACTTTGTTTCGGTACCTTACGTTCACATATGCAGTTCTGCTTCGAGGTCAGTGATTGGGTATTTCAACTCTCACGAGCACTGGTATTCTACCGGCAAATCACAGACGTGTGGTGTTGCACGAACGTTATTGTAGTTGGTTCAGTCAAATGATATACATAGACACGCTGCCAGGCCCCGTGTTATAACTGGGCAGACTGGGCAATTGCCCAGGGCGGCAATCTGGAAGGGGCGCAACCCACAAGAAGAATTAAAGAAAAATTGCTTGATAAATGTCACCCTTTTTATGTATTTCTTACACCCTCATTCTAATCCCGCCCTATCTTCCCAGTTCTCGTACCCACTACACTACTGCATAGAAAAAATATTAAAGAGAAACGAGAGAAAGAAAAATCGGCTATTATCTCGTTCACCAGTTATGCTTGCATCTTCGCTCACGTTCGTTTCCACTTTCCACAGCTGACAGTGGCCTGCTGCGAATTCTAGCGTTTGAAACTCTTAGCAATATCGTTAGTTATTTCGTCCGTACGATCGCGCGCAGCGCAGTTTGCTGCGGTAGCGCGGGGAGTAATGTATCAATGTTTTGTGTTTGTGTCACAAGTTTTATAAACACTTGTGTTCATAGGGAATTTTGTTAATATTGGTTGCGTTCAACTTATATTATTCATAGTGGGTTTTTTCCATTATGAGTAAGAAGTTAAGTGGTGCGGAGTTTCGTAAGCGTGCTGCGAAAAAACAAAACGATGAACAAGAAGCATTAAAGAAAGTGCCCAAAAATAAAATCATTTTTCACACCAGCTTCTACGGCCTCTACTTCAAGTTGTTGTAATGAGAACCAGAATCCTGCAACATCGTCATCTGAAGACGGACAACAACCCAACAATGTTTATTTGAATAATGAGGAAGAGGTACCGGCTATTTTAAATTTAGAAAAAGTTATGCGGCAAGACGAAAACAAATTTGAAGGAGGGAAATCAGTTCAAACAAAGTGTGATATTTGTGATGTACAAGCCAACACTTTATTAGAAGACCCTGCAACATGGAATCTGGATATTCCTTTTCAAATTGAAAATGTGCTTAAAAATCCTCCAAAACAAAATCTTTTGGCAGATTTTAGTGGGTCTGAGCGTGTTTATAATGACTGCAAACATACTCTATCGGTTAATATGTTCAAAGGTACGCTGCCTAATGGTGATAATTTCGTAAGAGACTGGCTGTTGTACTGTCGTAAAACAGGGAAAGTTTTTTGTGTTCCATGCTCCTTGTTTCAACCAAGGAATAAGAAAACTAATTTTTCCACTGGGTTCCATAATTGGAAGCACAGTAATGAATTAGTGAAACAACATGAACAGTCGTGTGATCGTAGACTTAACATTCTCATATACATAACTAGGCAAAAGACAATGACGGCGAGTGTTAATTACCTTCTTAACGACACAGTGTCAAGAAGAGGTTCAATATTGGCGAAATGTCTTAACAAGAGTAGTGTCTGTTGTAAAATTTCTTTCAGTTAGAGTTTTACCTTTCCAGGGGGATAATGAGTGTATCGGGTCTACCTCCAATGGCCTGTTTCTAGGTTGCCTTGAGTTAATTAGTGAATATGACCCATTCCTTGCGCAACATATTGCGAAATACGGAAATAAAGGTCCAGGACATGTATCATAATTATCTGCTGCAACTTGTAACGTATTTATCCAAATTATGGCAGAGTGTGTACTTCAGGAAATCTTTGAAGAAGTCAAAAGTGCTCGGTACTATGCCCTCATTGTTGACTCGACTCCTGATTGTTCTCACACTGACCAGCTGGCAGTAGTTCTACGTTATGTCTGTTTGGCAGAGGCAGTTCCAAAAGAACGTCTGCTTACCCTTTTACCTAAAATTTTGCACTCGTCTAAATGTTTAGAAGAAGCAGTAATGAAATGTCTTTCACATTTTGAATTGGACATAAAGTTTTGCAGGGGCCAAAGCTATGATAACGCAGCAAACATGTCAGGTTCCTATTCAGGGCTGCAAGCTCGAATTAAAAACCACAACCCATTAGCAGAATATGTACCATGCGTTGCTCATTCATTGAATCTTGTAGGTTCTGCAGCTGTTGAATGCTGCACTGAAGCACTAATGTTTTTTGGCTTCATCCAAAAACTCTGTAATTTTTTATTTTCAGTTTCAACACACAGGTGGAGCATTTTAAATGAACATTTGAAAGAAAAAAATGCTCCTGTTGTATAATCGCTATCCGAAACCAGGTGGTCTGCCAGGGCAGATGCTGTAAATGCGCTTGTACGGGAATACAGAGAAATTCAAGAATGTTTGAAGAAATTGTCTGAAGATCCAAACATGAAACCTGCTGCTATGTTGGAAGCTCAAGGTCTTCAACTAAAATTTTGTAATTTTGAGACTATATTCCTGTCTATATTGTGGAATGACATTTTGGAAAGAATTGACAAATGTAATAAAGATTTACAAAAGCAAACGCTCAATCTTGCAGCAGGTACTAAGCTGCTGGAAACTTTGGAGAAATTTTTGAATGCAAAAAGAAATTAATTCGAAAATTATGAAAAATCTGTTCTTTTAATTTTTGAGTGTGAAACACCAAGCTACAAAAGGATACGGACATGCAAAGTATTCGCTGATGAAACCCAAGAAGATACTACACTTGATGGAAGAACAGTATTCAGAACTGGAGTTCTTATTAAGATTATTGATACATTGATAGCTAACTTGCAACAGAGGAGGAAAGCCTATGAATTTCTAAGTGATCGCTTTGAAGTCTTGACTCTTCTAGTGTCTCAAGAATCACCAAGTGAAGTTCTGATGAAGGCGGCCGTAAAATTATCCCACTACTATCCAGATGACATAAATGGTGATTTTGGAAATGAATGCTGTCATTTAAAAATGTATATAGAGCTGGAAGAAATGAAAACACTTCCAAAAGTGTATGCTTACTTAACATTGAACAGTTTAACTATACTTTCCCTAACCTTGAAATTGCTTTAAGAATTTGCCTTACTTTGCCATTTACCAATTGTTCAGCAGAAAGGGGATTTTCAGTATTAAACAGAGTAAAAAACGCTAAAAGATCAACACTTGTGGACTGTAAACTAAATGCTTTAATGTTAATGTGCTGCGAGAAGGACATAACACTAAAAACCAATTTTGCTGAAATCATAGACAGATTCGCTAAAGCAAAAGCAAGGAAAAAA
>PNEQ01126213.1:0-75331 GCA_003012365.1 Medauroidea extradentata
ACACATTTACTGTTACTTCTACAGTACACATTTACTGTTACTTCTACAGTACACATTTACTGTTACTTCTACAGAACACATTTACTGTTACTTCTACAGTACACATTTACTGTTACTTCTACAGAACACATTTACTGTTACTTCTACAGTACACATTTACTGTTACTTCTACAGTACACATTTACTGTTACTTCTACAGAACACATTTACTGTTACTTCTACAGTACACATTTACTGTTACTTCTACAGAACACATTTACTGTTACTTCTACAGTACAAATTGTTATACGAACAACTCAGAAATTGACAATAACCAAACTGGACAGTTGTCTCTATTTTAAAAGAAGTATGTTAACTACAACATAACATTCTTTCAGTGTACTTAATCAACTTACCTACCTTTTTTGTTGAATCAAAAACAAGTTTGTGGCGTTTCAAATATGTTCAGGAAAATATGTACATTGTCATCTCTTCAAAACGTTTATCTCGCAGTGTTCAAAACCGAATACTTCGTAAGAATCATACCTGAAGCAATTTATAAAATCGAATATACTTTTCTGTAACAGAACGTATAGTTTTTTTACAGCAGTACAGACAATATTTATCTGAAGATCATTCAACGTACAAACTACCTTAAACTGAACCAATTTATGGGCGTACACTATTGTCAAATCACGTTCAATGAAATAATTGTATTAATTTTTCGCTTATCTATTGCAATATTCTTTCAAATCGCTTCTATAATGCACTGTCGACAGAATATTATGCTTCACTGAAATTATATACGTACATAATATATATTTATGTTATATATATATAATTATATATATATATATATAATTTATCACTCATATCGATGTGTACGAGTCTTTTTAAAGTAATTGTTCGCCAGATATTTATAGAAGCGTTTATTTACGTCCTTAGTAGTCAGTCAGATGTGTACTGGTGTTACCAGACTTGTATTGCAACAATGATTAACCTTTGCTTTATCCACAAGTTGAATATGTTCAGTACTATGATGTATGGATAGATGTACGTCAATTTCGCAGGTATATTCTAGGTCGTATACTGCTCTGTGACGTCTATGAATGGCCGACCGGCTGTCGTGACTTACCTTTGACTACTATGAGTCAGTAATAAATAAGGAAATTATTCATAGGACTATCACGTTCTGCCCGCTTGTACTATTAGAAGCCAGCGGATATTCGAGAGAGCCCAGTGCGTGTATAGCACTGAGAAACCTAAGCTGCTGCTAGATGAATCTGCGAAGTCAGTGTAGCTGTATGGATGGATTAAAATATTCCAAGAAATTTGTAGGTACAATCATATCTGTCTCTAATAGAAGATGGCGCCCTCAGCTGTGACAACCCTCTGAGAGCTCTCATGTGTAAACGGCTTTCTATGATTCGCACGTTGCGGAACCAATCAGAGCAAGATATTGCAGTTGGAGAGCTCAAACCTCTATTTAAAATGTCCTTATTAGCATTGGTGCTATATGTAAGGTCCGGCCTTCTACTTTAGACGGCATGATACAGTTGAGTTGCACCAGAAACCGTACTGTTGTCGATATATTTGAACTTAGATATGGCTGTTAGGCCTGTTATACAGTGACACGCAAGCGCATACGTATCACGGAACGTAAACGCAAGACACTCCGAGTGTGTTCTACAATGGGACGCAAGCGGACACGGATACGCATGCGGAAACGCGGGAGAGTTGGCCAACTCCAAACTCTTACGTATCCGTGCTTGCGTGTAGCCAATAGCAATCTAGCATTTCATCTTTCTCCGCCATTTTCGTTTACATCATTTTTCACGTTGAGTTCTCCTTCGTGCGCTGTATTTATTATATTTATTTGTGACTGCGGAACACTTTTCGTGAAGTAGTATTTGAAAAATTAAACGTACAAAAAATTATTCGTCAAGTATCGACTGAATTTTATAAAGTTAAAATTATGTGGCTGTTAATATTTCTATTTCCATAGAAAACATGTGCATGACTTTGCTATAATATTTATAACATTCTAAGCCACATAAAGGTTAAATTGATTTCTCACTAATGTCGGAAATTTACTTGAGAAATACTTTTTAGTTTCACAGGTTGCAAGTTCGTACGTTTATGCATGTATTTTCATGCATCGTAGAATAGAAAACTGGTTTCACTCCGTGTGCCCGTTTCGTTTGCGTGTTACGCATTTGCCATCTTACGTTTTTGTTTCACTGTAGAACGCCCCTTATAAGTGGCTAAGGGAAAATAAAGCACTTTTTGAACCTTACTTACTTTCTCCTTTCTAATAATTTATAGTTTCCTGCTTCTTTATTATATAAACACAGGTACTTATGTAACAATGGTACTCGAGTGTAAACGTGTAATAGTACAATTAATGAAATGTTTAAATTAATAATCTAGCCAAGATCGACTTCACAAATTACTCAGTTTAATCGCGAATCACTTTTACAACAATATTATTTTATTTTAGTAGCAGGAGAGACTGAGCTGCTGGAGGACGGAGGTAGAAGGTAGTGGTAAGGGGAGGAGAGATACGCCCTGCATGCACGCGCGCACACTGGAACCTCGCCGCAAACTCTCGCTCACGCGTTCTGCCGCCGCCATTATGCAAATTCCTTCATTCTATTGTTTTATCGCCGGTCACTGCCTCGCACGTCACGTCTCGCTGTGTTTCCTTCCTTCCTGTCCTCTCTGCCTCTGACTTGTGACTCACTGCGCTCGGATTTCCACCTCCAGCTTCTCTGCTTTGTATTCTCTCGTAACAGCCGGCGTTTAAAACAATACAGCCACGGCTGCACATGGGAAAGTTTTGCGGAGGGCCCAAACCTCAAGAGTATATTACAAAAAGTTTAAGTTATGATTTTGAAGATTTCATAGAGCTGTATCCAAATAGTCAGAATACACTCGCAAAGTACGCACATAAACCTACTAGCATCTAATACGTAACTTACTTGTCCAGATTATTCGGACAGGTCAATACCTGTACATGCTTGTATTGACGGCAATATTGGTAACTTACACAATAAATAAACTTATAAATGTAACTATGAGCAAACGTGAAAAGTATTACAAAATGGGAACTAAAAATTTTCCTTTGAGTTATTTATAGTCCTGAACTTATTAATAAAATCACACAAATGATAACAAAAGCAGCTTCACAGAGTTTAAAGAAATATTTTAACTACCCACTTGTTTTATAGGAAAATATCTATAGGGTACAGCGATTCATAACAATGGAGTGCAATTTATTTACGTACACCCGAAAGACACTTGGGAAACACGTACTATTTTTAATCAGGTGTACTACATAACCTCACAAAAACATCAGTCAGCTCAAACTAATATGGCGGCATAAGCTAGTATTTTTAAATAATTAACAAGTATGCAACTCCTTGTATTTTTCAAGCACAAAGCATTTGTGTACTGTACGAAAAATTCTGACACTACTAGTATATATTTGGTGACGTCACAAGTACGGATATGTTTATACTTGAAGATAATTCCGATACAGCCTTTGTTACGTCACATGTCGACATTGAAAAACAGTAACTACAGTTTTAAAATACACAAATGAAAAATTTTAGGTCGCCCCGAATTTGGGAATGTCCGAGGGCTCTACCCCGGAAATAACTTTGGATTTTAAAGTGCAAACTGTTTCTGTTTTAGTCGTTTGTGTAAGGTGACGAGGGTCTGAGTCGCACTTCATTATTCTATCACGTGCCAGTTCAAACACTTGGTGGGGTTGGTTATCAGCCCGTTCCCTCCCCCCTTCCGCTGCGTGTAGCTCTGATACAACAGGTGAAAACACATTCCATGTCCTGACAATTTGTTTATTCCGTTTGGTGAAAATTGGTGTTTGACATCGGAAGAGACATTGCGTCATATCGTGGGAAGTTTACTGTTTGATAGGATTCAGTATTTCGTGTCTGTATCTGATGACGTCCTACATTCTATATTTGCATTTGACAGGGCCATGATAACTCTTGTGCACCGCGACTCAATAGTTGTGATACGTCTTTAAACCACTACACAGCCGCAGAATAGTTAGTAATACAGATGTGCGGAGAACCGCACTGCTGTTGATCTGATGAGTGCTGGTGGACGACCGCTCGACGACAGACCACAGACAGCCCCCGTTTACTTGGCAACAGTGTCATATATCGGCGTGCTTGTCCTCGATATTGTGCAACTACGAGGGGGGTGAGGTGAGTTGCTGTCTTCCGTGGTTTCCCAACGCTGACCTGATTGCTGCTCGGACGTCTTGCTGTCCGGCTTGCCAGGCAATATTGCAACAATAGTTTAGTAGTAATAATGTTCCTATAAATGTTAAAAGTAGTCGTACTTCAAGAAAATAGTCACTTACTAAATTTTAAATTTTCAGTTTTTTGTTAGGTTTGTATAGTTAAGTTTTGGTTAGGTTAGAATATATTTACCCTTAAGTTTTTCGTTGTTCGTTAGGTTATGTAAGGTAAGGTTAGGTTACCTTAGGTATGATTAGGTAACCTTACCTAACGATAAATGGAAAACGTCAGGGTAAAATAACCTAACCAAAACCAACCGAACCAAACATATTACAAAACAAACACGGAAAATTTCGAAGCAAGTTAATTTCAGTTTTCCTTACGTACGAATACTTCTCACGTATACAGAAACATTTTTAATTGCGAATCTATACGTTTGAAATGAATAGTCTGCCGGGAGACGATGAGTAGCTATTCTTAACGTAAACCGGGAAAATATTATTGCGCCACTTTGTTTCAGTGCCTAACGTGCACATGTGCAGTTCTTCCTCGTAGTTATTGGCTGTGTGCAGCTGTACAGAGTCGATGAAAAATAATTTTTACGAAAACTTGCTGTCTGTAGCAATACATCACCTCTGGCCCTTCCTGCCTCCGTAGTTTGGCTTGTCTTACTTGATGCCCAGAGCAGCGAGCGGTAAGGTAATACTCCGGTGATGTGCTTCTGTACCTTCCTGGGCACTTTGAACCACGTCGATAGTGCTACTGATTACAAGCAAGCAAGGTCACCTACGTCATCCACGATATTTTGATTAGCTGCTCAAGACAGCAGGTTTGAGTCTGAGTTTGAGTGACATTTGTATATTTCACCTAACATTTGTATCGAGGTAGCCTATTTGAAATACAGAGACGTGTGGCGAACAGTTGCAAGGTAAGCTGGTGTTTTCTCAGTACTGTACTGTCTCGATGCTTGCAACAGGGACCAGTAACAACCGTACAAGTACAGCATGTTATGTGACCAATCACGAGATAGCTACAAGGTACCTATTTTCAGGGTCACGAACTTTTTGCAAAAAGAAGATTGCCCCAATATGTTCCAGTGCCTTACGTTCACATCTGATTGGACGTATTGACCCCCGCATGTCTCTGGCTTCTGCCTGCCAATCACACACGTGTGGTGTTTCAGTAACCTTGCTGTGATTGGCTCTGTCAAATAACTGACGTGAATTTAAGTGCCTTTACTAATTACTACGTTCATGACGTTTTTATAATACTACTGCTCATGTTACTTTTGAATGATTCTTGCAGTGGGGACAAGTTACAAACTAAAGACAATTTTGGACATACGCCATTGCAGCAAATTGATGTGTCACAGAAAACTAGAAAATATACGCAAATAAGCGGACAGGTAAACAAACAGAAAGGATTTTGTTTACAACTGGCAAACAAAGGCAAACGTACATAATTCCACAAGGAATTCAGTCAATGAGTAACAAGACAATAAATGAACAAAAACCAGCTCTCAAGCACCAAAAATAAATGGAGGGAAAACAAACAAATAACTCAGATTATCCCCCAAAGTTAATTCCGTCAGTGAGTAAGAAACAACAGACAAAAATTAATATAATCACAACAAACGGAGGAAACAAAACGAATGGCAAAAATAACTGGTTGTAGACGACACAGAAGAAACACGGACACCTTGAGGAAAGTGAACGAATGCAAATAAACAAAGTAAGACCATATAAAAACAGACGAACACAATGGTACCATTGTGACAGAACAAAATGCTACTCTTCGGAGACTGCAATCTCTCTACGTCATCAGGCACATGGGTACACATCCCGAGGAGCAACTGCAGACTGAGTATGGGCATTGGAAAATAAGAAGTTTATATGCTTTGTACACCCTCTTCTGTCCCTGCCAATAGGAGAGAGCCATACTCAGATTGGCTGCGCAGGTAAGAGTCTGTTGTTATTGACTAACGCTTTCCTGTGATGATGGCTTCAATTCTATGATTTACTGGCTAAATACATTTCTGTTACTAGCTATGAATGCCGGTTCTTTAATTTTTTTTTATTTTGTTGTTTCTTTTCTCAATGGAGTATCCTTTTCCAGATTATTCTGTGGCTATTGTCCAAGGCACGTTTTACTAGTTCAGATTTTTGCACTTCACCTTTCTTTACATAATTTGTGATCTTTATTATGCATGTAGAAAGAGGTCTGCCAGTCTCTCCAATGTACACTTATGCATAAACTGCCGCTACAACATGGAATGTATTTTACGCGCTAAATGTGTTCAGTGTCATGTCAACTAACTTGTGTGCGAGCCGCAACGTTCGTATCACTCGCCACACACATCGGCAATCCGGGATCCATTATTATAGTCGAGTTTACTTCCAGTTTGTCAATTATGAAACATAGAAATGTTCGAAGTTGTCTGAAGACTCCCGCTTCAGACAGCTGTCAAATTTTTCCACATCTTCCATGTTGATTGTTTGCTAAGGGGTTTTGCAGTCCCAACTGCCGGTTAGCCAAAGGTGGTTGAGATGCTCCTCGCCTGTGGGGGCCGGGGTGGAACGTGTGCCTTACAGGCTGGTGTCCCCCCGTTGACAAGTATTACATTGGTTTGACCTATAGGCTTGTCTCTAATAATATATCAATACTCTAGCAGAGAACAACTGCTCATTAGTTGCTCGCTGATACAGTGATACAACACTACTGGGCCTGCTTTTAGTTTATTATTTATTATTGGCCCGATGCCCTCTAGGGGGTGTCTAATTACTTAAGGACCAGTTGCAAAAGTGCAGTGTGCTTATATAGATTCCAGCATGCCAGGGGCTTAGATTTATAGTGGTGTAAGTCATTAAAATAGTTTTCTCGTAAATAGTTATTTGTAATCATGTGAAAAATGCAGCACATTCTTGTAACACTTAAATGGTATTCAGAAATGTAGTAACGAGTAAAATATTTGTTACAGAAAATTAATTTTTAAAATGTGTTTAATATGAATAAATGCGACACTATTTTGTGATCTTCACCACTATGAACCGCAGCCCCTCCTATGTTCGAAATAAAGTGTAAATTTTCCAGGTCCCCAACAATAACTAAAGTCTCGAGGTAGTTCTAGTAACTGGGAAATATTTGCGCTATAATTTATGACAAGTTACGTTTGTTTCAACCGCGTACACTATTGGCTATGTCTTCAAACGTATCGTTGTGTACTAGATAATAACAAACTTGTAAGGGACCTACAATCTGCTAGTCGCCATAGCCGTGTCGAAAAAGAAACAAACCAGACTTTCTGATGCTCACCAGAGTTGAATGTAATATGCAGATAATTGAACTCGCAAAATATTCCTGTCTCTGTTAATTATTTGTTATTTGTTTGTTCCCATACCACTGGTTGCAAAAACTAAATTACATTATTTCATTTTTCAGCTATAAAAAAGTCTGTATTAACAGTGTTACTTTGTTTATATTTCTGTAGGTGTCTGTAACCCAATTCGCAATGATGTTTATGAAAAAATGTACGTTAATTACGTTTCCAATAGTTAAAATAGTAGTCAGCAAATAATTTGGCTTAAAAATGTTATTCTTACATTACGTGCCCCCCTTACGATTCTCTGTCCCGGAACCCTTGCTTCAGACTCGCATGACGGTACAGAACGTTTTTAATTCGTCTGCATCCATTTATGATGGGCATCTAGTAGGGCCTATATGTCCTGTTATAGGCTATATGGCGCAAGAAGCAACAGTGCTATGGAGACTACTTCGACAGTAAATATGTGCTCTAGTTTGCACTCTCTCAAGTGACACGTAATCGGCAGAGGCCAGAAAATGTTCGAGAATTCATAGGCCTGTAAGCTAACATCCGAGAATACACGTGCAGTGAAAGAGACAACAGTTGCATCTGGGCTGACCACGGAGGTACTACATAACTAGAGATGGTGGAACATAGCAAGAATACTTTCTACCAACGTGTTCTTCAGATCGGTGTAGCCTCCTGCGACTTATACGATTGGATGACGGTCATGTGGTTTAGCTGTTTATTGACGAATCACAGACGTTCAACGGTAGCACACCAGAATTTATATTGGCTCAGCCAAACAGGAAATAAATTTGTTGAACATGAATACATTACATATAAACCAAGCAAATAGTCAACTGTACCAGTGAGTGTACCTGCATTTAGGCAAGTCTTTATAAGAGTCTCAGGACCGCCAAGGAGGTGTCAAAGTCAATGGCCAACTGAGAAAATTATAAAAAATTACAGGTTGTTGGATTATAGTTTGTGCCCAAAAGGATACGCAATTTTTTCAGGTTTCTGGTAACCGGTGAATACCCCGAAAATTCACTATTTGTTATGGTCGGTCTCTAGCTTAAGTTCGAACACGAGCTACGTCTGCGGTTGGCCCACGCCACATTTGTCATCTGCGTGGCTTTGAGCCAATAATAACAAAGCAACACACTGCAGTCTTCCAACATGTAACTATAATCTGCTTCAGTATACATATATACGTGATGTTAGTCCTACACGCCACCGAACCTGCGACATTTCCTAGTATGTAATAAATGGTGGTGTTCACCTCTTCTGGCTACATGTAGCCTATTCATTTAATGACTATATTATAAATAGTCATGATTGCAAAGATTCGTGTGACATACTGGGCGTATGAATAATAATGAATAATTGCTCATGATTGAGTAATTACTCGGGAGTCGTGGTGTAAATACTTTCTGCTAAAAGCAATTACTCAATTTCATACAAATAAAAACAATCTCGCGTCAGCAAGCAACTACTCCTGTTTCTGTGACACATTGCTCAACATCCGAGAGTAGTTACTCAGTGGGAGAGGTAATTGCTCCGTATGTCAGACAGCTGACCAAGAATGCACGCGTGGTCTTGTCTTATGCTGTGTTGATATCAGCCAGCTGACAAAGTACGTCACACAAGTGTAGTCTCCTGTGCTGCAACACACCAGGGACTAAGGATGTTTTCAAGTGAAAAATATTAAAGGTGGCTGCAAAATGGCTGCACGAAAATTTAAACCGTGCTCACTTTATCGTGAACATGCTAATTTAGTAGGAATAAAATATTCAGTTTGCTCTTGCTATGGTTAACGGGAAAACTATCACACGCATACATTTACTGTTAAATAAAAATTTACAGAAATTTGAAATGTATCAATTTCCACGAACACTTTTATACGCGAGTGAAATTAAGTTGACAGAATTGTAAATATTACTTCCGACCAGACGAAAATAGTTTTTTTAAACAATAAAACTTTTAAAGTATATGTGACATTTAAAAAAAACTGTTAATTATTAATTTATATATGTAGGAGCACCTTCACTTTCGTAAACACTTTCCCGTGCATTTTTTCGTACAAAAGCTTTTCTTTTTAAAGCCGAAGAACAGACAGCTGCTCTAGCAAAACAAGACGTTGCAATTCTGTAAGGGACAGATTCTTAGTTTCTTCTGTTTCCTGAAACTTTGGAGTGGTGCGCTGATATCCTCTTGTGGAAGTATTTGCTACGTACTTCAGAAGGCGGTGATGATACAACACTTCTGCCATCAGTGTATTCAGCATCGGCCTGTTACACAACTGCAGTACCAACAGTCACGGCCCCTGCAATAAATACATAACTGAACATTATGAATGCATAATGAAAACTGTAAATACTGTACATTTTTTCACTACCTTTGAAAGTATTCTTCATAATAATTGCTCTTGCATGCAATCCTGCGTACTGTCGGGTTTGTTTCTCCTTGCAGGAGTGTGAATAAGATATGCTCCCAATTTTTCAACTTAATTTTTTTGTTTCCTGTCGCATTTATGTCCGTTTTCCGTTTCAGTCAGTTTGTCATACTGAATATTTTCTTCGTAATCTGAGACTCCTTTATTTTGACTCCAAACTGTCCTTTGTATTTACCTTCTATTTCATTTAAAGCGCGATTTTTCTGCCGCCTGACTGCTGGTGTCTGTGATTTTTCGAATAAATTGGATATTTTTTTTTTAATTTCCACTAAAGTCGTTTGTGTACCTGCATTGCCAGATACATCTTCTGAGCTACTGCCATGATTGCACGTGAGCAGACATGACTAACTGAATTGCGGCGCAGAACTGTGGTTACTGCCGCTCATTGAACACAAAACCAGTATAAACCTTCCCCTTAATCTCAGAACGTAACATATTTGTCCTCGATATAATACAGTTTTTGGACATTAAAAATTGTTGGGGAATGCTCAGTTTTAAATGAACAGACTGTTGTTACTACAGGTTGGAAGTGGTCGGAGTATTTACTTAGGTGGAAAGCCATTACTCACTTTGTGAGCAGCTGATAAAGAATTTTATTCATACGAACGAGAGCATTTACTCCAAAAATGATAGTAAAGAGCAAAAACTCAACTTTATTCATAAGCCCCACTAACTCTAGGACATCAGAGTCATTCACATATACGCAATTAACACGTGGTCAACTTTCCAGAAGGTAAGTAGTCAGACTTCAAAAATAGGATGAGAGAAAGCAAACTATTTAATTTTAAAAATGTCTTGTTTCTTGATAAAGTTTTATTATTTATGAGTCAGTTATTCTACCGAGTCTCCCGTTTATAACGAACATGCATACCGGACTACATATTGTATTATTACTATTATTATTGCTATTAGTTTATTGTGCTACCATACTCTATGAGCATTTATTTCTACGATATTTGAAATATGCAACATTTTGAAGTGGCTTATCACCACACGTATATTTTATTACATGCGACGTTAATAGTTAAAATACACTTAAATATGCACAGTACCTTATTAATATCAGTCACAATGCAGTGCCTGTTATAGTAAAGTGATCAATTTTTAAGTACTCGTTATTTATTGTGTATTATTAATTTACTAGAATAGTTTTTATCGCTTTTCACGAGAACGTTGTCACGAATGTAATAAACTTATTTTAAAAATTTTTATGTTATATTTTCTGTAGTCATCCGATGTGTGTTAGGAGTTGTTAATGTATATTATTGAGCAAGTATTGTAGAGCTACTGAGAAAGAATTGGTTATGTACTAATGACACAAAAATTAAAGGTGGACTAAATTAATGGAAAATACACTCAGCATAAGTGTTAGGAATTGTCAAGGTATAACACTGATTACGTGCTAGAGAAATACTGAATAAGTATGCTATATGTATACAACGTTCACAACAATTATAGAGTCACTAAATTATAAGCAAAATACGTAAAATTAGGAGATGTATAATTTAATCAGTAAACGAAATCATGTGGACACAGTGATCTAAACAAGAAGTGAAGAAAATAAACAGCACTTTACATTTCATATGAAAGTTTTGTAAATGAATTAGTGATACATCATAAGAATTAATTAAATCATAACACTCATGAACACTGATAAAGTCTTTCACAATGAGGTGTTTTTTAAATTTTGATTTGGAATGTAAAAGCTTCTTTAAGTCCCACTAAGTACAAAATTTAACATCTAAAGCCGAAACAAAACACAGTAAAACATTTATTTTATTAGGTATCAGACGTCTAAAGGGCTCCTGTACCGAGGACAGTCGATACAAATACTCACAATTTCTTGTGTTAGGTTTATCTGATTCTTGAACTCTACCTGTTGTTCGCGAATGTGTTGAAGCGTCTCATCAAGCACCGTAAACGTATTTCCCTGGTCGTGGTAGTTGTGCAAGCTCGGGCGTATCTGGCTTATTGTGCCTAGCCAGCTTTGCCACAGCCTCATTTATCCACCATTCCTTCATAAAGGACGGTCCCCACTCGGCCGCAAGCGATGAAGACAACACACATAGCTATTTCTATAAAACTGCTTATAACGGTCAGCTAACGGTTCACACAATATGCTGACGGAATGCCAGAAAATATTAATCATGAAATTATCTTTAGATACCTGTTAATTTCGTGTTATCGTTGGTAACAGATCCAATGGCCTATACCATATGAAAAATAAGGTGGTAGCCTATACCATATAAAAATAAGATGTCAGCGTATACCAAATATTGTACAAAGAGAATATGTGATATTCATATAAAAACACAAGACGTGTTATTTAGTTCCAGCTCCCGCCGATATGAGCGCTGTTCCTTTTGCACACTCTAAATCTGAATTAGTGAATATTCACTGATTCACACTGATGGGTGGAGCAGTTTCAACAATTTGAGTCAGTGAAAATAGTCACTGTTTAATTAGTGAATATTCACTTATTTCCTTTAAGAGTGCCAACATCTCACAAGTGAATCAGTGAATATCCGCCGTTTTTTTCAGTTGTTTTCAAATAACAGTTTTCACTTATTTATTCAGTGAATAATTACTGGAAAATCTGTGGACATTCACTAATTAACTTGTGGAATGTTGGCACTCTTGATAGGAATCAGTGAATAGTTACCGATTTCACAGTGGTTTCTCATAGATTCAATTCGTTGAAACTGCTCCATCCATCGGCATGAATCACTGAATATTCACAAATTTAGATTTAGAGTGCAGTATAGCACATTGCTCTATGGGTAGTTTTAGTTTGTATATTACATTGTTTTATAAATTAAAATGTAATTGTGGTTTTAGAGCACGTTCATAGAAGTACAGGTCTGGACACTCGCCTATCTACCAGTGTATTTTGCTTGAACCTCTTGTTGTTTGGCTGTAGTTAGCCAAGTTACCGATAATGTTGTGCCTCTTTGGCGCTGCAGTCAGGGAGGTCGGGCTCAAACTCCACCCACTTTTTACATTATAAAGTAAATAAAGATTTCTGGAGCCAAGCTTTAGCATTGTGAGCGATGGAAGTATTTAAAAAATATATAAAAAATACGTTTTGGTAAATTGTTTATCTTAATCATGTAAACACTGGAAAACAGTGGAATGGAAGTGGATTAAGTTAGTATTAACGATGATATAGTTTTATCAGTGAGTCTGTAATATATTTATTAATTTATTTTGTACATATACACAACAATATCAAATATATACAGTTTGAGTAGAAAAGGTCATATAATACATACACTACGCGAATTCTGGTCTAAATTAGTGACAAAAATGTGTAAAACAAAACGTTGTACAGCAAAATCTCACGTGCGCGGTGCTGCAACGTAGTACGGAGAAAGTCCCTTCTTGCTCTCCTCTTCCAGATATTTTTATATATATTCCGTCAAGTAATCCTTGAACCTCTCGTAATTAGAGCCTCCACTTGCATGGTGGTAGTAAGGTATCCGTGTAGCGCAAGAGGGTACTAACTCCGTACAATATTTCAATATTGTGCACGTAAAATATCATCGTACATCATTTTGTCACTAACATTTTCGTCTCAAATTTAGCCCAGGATTATTCGCATGGTGTGCTTTGTACACGTTTGTTTCTGGATAGCCTGTATGTTTGCGTGTGTTTGTGTACATACATATGTGTGTATGTATGTAGTATAGTGTATATGTTGTGGGAAAGGGAAGGAATGCGGTAGAGAAGGCGGCAGGAGACCGGAAGCTGTGAGAGGGCGGTGAGCGAGGTAGAGCTAACATGAGCTCAGTGTGGTGTGTAATTGAATGTGTCGGCGGAGCACCGTGAACTGTGGAACACACGCAATGATCCGTGTCTAGGTCAGAGGTCAGATGTGCCGCCACGGATGAGGCTGCACTTTCCTCAACCCACCTACCAGCCTGTTGACTCGTATTACTGCTCCTCCCCCCCCCCACTATGCATGTCATTACTCTCTTATGTGTACTTAGTTTCACATGACGTCAGTACACTTGAACAATTCTCGTATCATGTGCTAGCCTATTTATATTTTTCCTGTTCGATTCAACGCAACGTCAGTGCATGCTATGTATTTTTGTAAATAAGTAGGCTGAAGTCTGTAAGCAATATGTCAATGTTTGCAGTCTGTTCTGAATTTTCGCCTTGTATTGGGACAGACGTATTATGTGAGAGGAGAGTTACGGAACACCAGGTACACAGACATGTTTAGACGCTAAGCTTTCTAAACCTTCTCGGTTGTCGATATTATTAACTAGTAACTTGCAATCTCTTTTCGGAGAAAAACGTACGAACCACCCGGACCAGGTGACAGGGAATTCAGTTCTTGGTTTATTACGTTTTTGTGGGTGCTGAACAGTCTACACAGTATGAAAATTGCGCTCTTACAAAACTAAGCATGTAAACTAATGTCACAACATTTATAAGTCTGAGCACTGTGACAAGAATATCGCAGGTAGCTAATTGAAATTGTATATATTTCGAATTACCTGTGGGCACTAGTTGATTATATTTTTATGAGCTAAGAATTTTATGTAAAACAAAATAACCTTCAACTACTTGTCACATTTTACAAAATACCTTGTAATTTTACAAATAAATTCTATGAAAACTGATTGTCAAAATGTTTTATGTACCTTCAAACAATTGTTGTTGTAAAATGTACAATAATTTATTCGTAAATGCACAATAATTATTTGTAGGTATACAAAAATATTTGTAAATACACATATATTTGTATATATCTAAGCAGTTCCTGTAAAAATTGCAATAATTTTGGAAAAATAATATTTTTTAAACTCGTTTCAAAAGAAAATGTCAGGAACAGTACAAAAAATGTTTTACTCTATAGGATGTGTGCAGTGAATGTTGATCCACTTGTATTATCAACTATTGGTACAGTAGTTAGAATTGTAGTTTTTTTCCTCAAATTCAGCGAAGAATTTATCATAATCCCAAACATAGCCAACATAGAAGATAACAGCATATAACTCTTAATTTTTATACAACACTATATCTCACGTAAGAATAATACCGTGCCTCCATTAGCGTAATTGTAAAAAATTACTGGAGTTTTTGTAAATAACCCACCAATTATATGTGCCCATGGTTTGTGCTCTATTAACAACTACAGAACAATCCGTTCAGCGGTTTTAGTGTGAAGATAGAATTACAGAATTGTGCTAAATGCAAAGTAGCTATCCATCTAGACCTGCGCATTTTTCAGGAATAAAAATTATTATGTGTGTTATTCCAAGACGTAAGACACTTACGTACTACATTTCATGAATGTACGTTCAGCCATGGTGAAGTAAATAATGAAATACACTCCAGCTATATCCCCCACGATCCATGCTCTTTTTCGGGATAAAAAGTAGCCTATGTCAGTCTCCGACCCATAAACTATACGTAAAACAATAGTGTCGTTCTGTTGTTGAGTAAAAGAACGACAAACGAACAAACACACTTTCGGATTTATAATTGTAGTATGATGCAGTTGCTACAACAAACGTAACGTATTGCAAGTTACAGAAACCCTTACCGCACTTGTAATTCACTGGACTCGCGTGCTGGAGAGCTGGACTAATGATCTTGTTTCTGGTCATAGCGGGAGAAGGCAATTTTTAAACTTCTCCAATGAATTGATGATGTTAAGTGGTGATCGACCTTCCGGGTGAGCTGTTATTAGCATCCCGCAGTTTGAGTCTAGTGCCTTGTCATCAACATCTAATTTCAACAAACATCACGCCTTTATGTTTTGTTTAACTTTAGTCTACATCTTTGTGTGTGGATCATCATAATCTTCTATTTCCACCTTGTTGTTTGGCTATGGCCATTAGTGTGAAAAGTATCTCATACTATTTAAATATAATTTGTATAATAACTCTTAATAACTAGTTGAAATACTCATGGGTCAGTCACTCTTTCCATTGTGCAATAATTTGACTAGTTCCAAAGTGGTGCTAGTAACGGTACGGGTTATTTTTATGAAAGGTGATTATTTTTTTAATTTTGACCATCCCCGAATTAAAAAAAAAAACCTTTCTAGGCTACATATTATGCTATATCATATAAAATGTGTCCGGACATTAATGTTGGGCTCCTTAGAAATAGCTACTTCTAACTTGTGGCTGCATAATTAAAGAAAAATTTGGACATACGCCGTCGCAGCAAATGTTGTGGCTGTACAACTTCGACACATTGACCACAGAACTATGCCCTAATGGAACCCTGACGTACACTTAAATTATGTAATAGAAATTTTAGTCTTAATAAAGTTCTGTTTATCGGTGCTTAGAAAATGTCCCTTATGTCTATAAGTTTTAGTTGAATGTCACGCATCAAAATGTAAAAAAGTAATATTTGGAAAGAAGCTCTGCGCTCTTACTTTAGCTAATTAGATATTTGTATTGAGTTACTGTCTTCACTTAAAGTTGTTTTTTTAGTAATACCAAGACAAAAACATCTTCGACCTAGGTAATAATTACTTTGTTTTGTAATATTTTGAATATTTATAAGATTTATACATTTTAATATATTTCTCAAACTATAACTGTGCAATGTTCACTGAAAAGTTAATTGTATTCAAGAACTTGTAAAAAAATAATTTTTCTTATAAGCTAACAGCAAAGTAATATTTTCAAGTTTGATACGTCTTGTTCTGTGGTCAATGTGTCGAAGTTGTACAGCCACAACATTTGCTGCGATGGCGTATGTCCAAATTTTTTTTAAATTATGCAGCCACGAGTTAGAAGTAGCTATTTCTAAAGAGCCCAACATTAATTTCCGGACACATATTATATGATATAGCATAATATGTAGCCTAGAAAGTTTTTTTTTTAAATTCGGGGATGGCCAAAATTTAAAAAAAAAAAAAACAATCACGTTTCATAAGAGTAACTCGTACCGTTACTAGCTCCACTTTTGAACTAGTCGAATTATTGCACAAGGGAAAGAATGACTGACCCTTGGGTATTTCAACTAGTACTAAGAGTTATTATACAATAATATTCAAATAGTATAATATACTTTTCACATTAATGGCCACAGCTAATTTCCAAATTGGCTGAAGGGAATAAAGTTATAAATAAGGCTTCCAAAGTGATCAATTTATCCCGAACTGCATATATCAGTTTATGTACGTGCATGGTTGTTCGTCCGATAAGGTTACACAGCTCCAACTCTAATGTGGACAATTTTTCATGGCGAGTGAGACTTGAGTCTGAAAGAATCAAATCTAGAAGCTTCCATTAACTCGTTATTTAGGATTTGATAGTGGCGAAACAAGTTATGTTCTCTGAGAACTGTTTGAACTACAACTTACGTTATTAGCTTTTTGACGGTTAATTATTATTATATACCCAATTTAATTTGAACGCAGATACTAATGTTTAACTTCAAAGTAAAAATAAATAAATCATATATAAACTGTGAATTACTAATCACTCAGGCTGTTAGGAAAATCACCGGAGAAATTTTTCGTGAAGTACGATTTGTATTATGTCAATTACATTAATCGTTGTTTAAAAATGTTTTAATACACGCTATGTCCAGTACCTTGTAAAAATACAAGGTTTTTTTGTAACAAACCCGAAGTTCGAGGACAGATAATCCCTACGTGTGCTAAAGTGACACCAAATAACTGTCGACATGTACCACAATGATTCTCCTCCCCAAATATTTCAGGTGATTTACTGAACAGTCTGTGTACACTCTAAAAAAATGTATAGACTTTTACATGGAAAAAACTTGGAAAGAAAGAAATTCCTTGTAAAATTACAAAGGGTGCCTTTGTAAAATTAAACAACGTATATGTTTGTGTACTTACAAGTTATAGACTTTTAGTTCTATTTCGAGAAATAAAAATTAAATTTTAAATGCTTTTTACTCAAAACAATACACTGAACTTATGTGTTAAATAACCTGTAAACAAATATGTCTTACAGTAAATTAATCTGGAAAAAAATTTATGACGCACAATGATTCGAACCTGCATCTTTAGTCTGTGAGACCCTTTATACCCTCTGTGTCATATGTTAGGCTTCTTGGCGAGGTCGCAACATATCCCCTTGACAATATTATTATAAGACAACTCCTCAGTTGTGACATTTTCCTGTGACTTTCATGACAAGTCTAGGAATCAAACGGACGAACACTGAACTGAGATACGGGGGGGTTGGCAACCTTAGACCAAATTCACTTGTGTGCTACCTGTTTCTCTTATTTGTATGGATCCTTGTTTTTCGCGAAAAGAATTTTGCCTCACTTTGTTACGGTGCCTTAATAGGGCGTGGTACATAATTCAACGCTAAAAGCGTTAATATATAACAGTAGGTTTCTTGACGCCAATTTGTGACAGTTAAGCAATAGCAATCCTAGACAATAGTTTTAACAAACGTTTTAAACAAAGTTGTTTCCAGTGTTACGAACTTCTGAGGCACAATCTCTTACGCCGGAACCTCGTGCATTTTATTGCGGCGCAAGAGATCACGCGTAACGAATTAGTAAAGTTGGATAAATATTTACTCATAAAGTTGGCAAATACCATTATCTAGGATCGTCATTGAGTATTTTATCCATATTGGCTTCGAAGAAAGCACAGAAATCAATAGATTTTTTCAGCGTTTATTTATCTACCACACACTCTTAATGCGCGTCTGCAGTTCTGCTTCGTGGTCAGTGATTGGATATTTTAACTGTCACGAGCCTTCGTATTCTACCGTCAAATCACAGACGTGTGTTGTTGCAGGAACGTTATTGTAATTGGCTCAGACAAATGAGGTACGGCACTTCACTTAGACACGTTGCCAATAACCCTAAAGCAGAACTGACAGGTGTGTATGTAAGACACTGAAACAAACTGTGGCAAAATTCTTTTCGCGAAAAACAAGGGTCTCCACTTATTTGTATACATTTCAGTGAACAGTACAACGGCATCTCACTGTTAATGTTGAAGCACGCAGTTAATGTGACTATTATTTTCTTCCAAATAAAGCCTTCCAGGTTTGTGACTCATGCGACTTGTATATAGTTACATACTTCCCGACCAATCTATTATTTTGGTAAACTAAACACTATTTTCTAAGTATTTTTACAATTCAAACACTTGTAACTTTACAAGGACTTTTTGTACATTTACGAAAGTTCGTTAAAAAGCTCAAAATAAATGCCAGTTTTACAGTAAATGGTTTAAATATCTTTCAAATTATGTGTGCACAAGTGGGAATAAATCATATTATATATATATTTTTTTAAATTATTAGTTTCGTAGACGTTGCTTAGGATTATTTTTTCCTCATACAAAAAATTAGCTGAGCCAGTTTTCCCAAAATGGCACTTTAAAGTTAAAATTTGCATGTATTTCGTTCTTATAAGCAAAAAAATGCAATGAACACAATGAAATTAAAAAGTCACATTGAAACTACATGTCACTACATGACTTGACATGTTTTTAAATCAGCTACAGAAAATTTTTGTATTAAAAATTTTGAAATTTTGAATTTTTGTATCTTCTGTTGATTTTTATCATTAATACTACGACATTCTGTAATCGAATTAAAAACCTTTTAAGCAGTGAATTTTTCATTCCGTTATGTTTATTGGTTTTTGCAGCTTATAAGTACTGAAAAACATTGTAATTTTGACTTTGATATGGCATTATGGGAAAACTATGTAATTTTTTGTAGGTGGAAAATGTACTCAGAAGTATTACTTCATACAAATTAAAAATTACTATTTTCCTCAATTAGACGCACTTATTGCATTTTTTGTGTGTGACTGTATAAAATTATAATCTTACTGACTGTTCGACGGTCAGTTATTAAATTGAATTAATGTAGCTAGAAGTGTCGATTGTTTAATTCTCGTTATGTAACATAGTGAAGGTCACGAGTATAATAAATGGCAGTCTAATGTTATGTGTATGTGAATGAAGTAATTAAATATCTCTCATAAGAAAGGTAATAACGCTAGAGGAAGGTAGGACGGGAGGGGTAGTGGTTGTTTTGTGGCCTGCAGGGCTGCGGGACGAAGCAATTAGTCGCAGTGTTTGGTTCCTCGTGGCTCTTCACCTGTCCTCTCTGACCCGCCCAGGCCCGCAGTGACAAAGTGCATGTTCGCTAGGGAAATGATGACCACTTGTCATCGTCAGAGTTGTTACAGCACCCCAAGCTCTCGCTGATGAGACGGCACATGGGGAAGTATATTATCTCTCGCTGGTGGCCCGCAGCGGTAATGCATACAGAGTGCGTGACGTCAGCTAACAGGCAGGCTCCACCTACAACGTATGCCTCAGCACAGTACTTCCAAGAACTGCTAATGTGAATCAATGTTCGCTGTCAACTACGCCTCACTATAATTTACGGAGGCAATTTACCTAATTTTTTTTGTTGTTTTGATTTTTTTTTATATTTCTACGATATTTGGTTTCTTTTACAAACACCAAAATTTTACCATTTTTTAATGTAAACAAATTATATATCATTCACAGTTTTTGTATAAAGTAATGTCAGTCTCCAAATTTGCAAAAAAAAATAATAATTATACTAAAAAGGAAAACCAAATGACTTTCTTAAATGAATTATTTCGTAGCGATGATCAGTGCCGCATACTACACAATGATTCATAAAAACCGCATTGGATATATTTTTTGTATGTTTTGTGAAATACTGATTTTGAAATAAAAAATTTGCCTAGTTTCTGATTTTTTTTTTTTAAACAAAAAATTTTCATTGCGATTTTAATACATATCTTGGCTTAGCCGTTGATATTGTTCTTCGGTGTGAACTATTTAATTTCGGAATGTCACCTGGTTTTCTTTTCTAGCATAAATCCATATTACGCAAATTTGAACTTTGACATATCATTATAAAAATATCAATGCTAAAATGTCGCATTACAGTAAATAATTATCACAATGTCTGTCTACAAAACAAACTATAAATTATATAAATAAAACAATAATAATTCTCTGTGACTTTCTCCCTCAAGTTATTTAGTTTCTTCTGAGAAATCGAGCAAGATGATATCACGGTGGACTTGCCATCGGGAGGACTCGGTTTTGATACTCGGCTCCGGCCATCTTGATTTCGGTTTTCCATGGTTCCCCTAAATCGCTCCACGCGAATACTGGGATTGTTCCTAAACAAAGGCCATGGCCGACTCCTCTCCCAGCTGCTGTCATTGTCCCAAGTTGTATCACCGTCTGTAATGACCTCTCTGTCGACGAGACGTAAAACCCACATACCGTACCTCACTTTCTTCTTGGAATCAATTGCATTTAACAGTCTGTACCTCAAAGCATTCAAAGACACTGTAAATCGCTTTAAACCACTTGCAATTCTGCAATAATCATGTTCGCTAGTGAAGCACAGCGTATTTTATATTAATAGTCAGAATTATTAGCAGATACACTGCTATTTGCAGTAGATGTGATCTTCAGGCTAGACTTCGTAGGCAGGTACACACTAGAAAACCTGTATTGTAAAACTGAGTGAACATCAACCAAATTTTAAAGAGAAATTTTTATAATAAAATCTGTCTTAAAAACTGTGGTTTTAGTTAAGCAAGTTAGAACTGTTCCTAAACAGCAGTTTTTGTCTAATATATTATAATTAGAGACATGCAAAATTCGCGTTATTTTCTGACAGCTGACTAGACTCCAAGCGACTATAGGCTCGTTCGACGTCTCCCGCTGGCCGATATTGTCGTGACTTGCCGAGGAGAATGCTTACACGGTATAGAGGCCAATCTCTGTAAAGACGAAACACACGTAAATTACAACACATAAAAGTTCGTGGCCAATTGAATCGCAGATTATGCTCTGTCATGCATAGGAAAGTGAAGTTTAGTCTGCTACCAAATGATAACGCGAATTTTGCATGTCTCTAATTATAATGAATGAAAAGTTATAGGCCAGGAATTTGATTCCAATTTTGCTCCTGTTCACCTCACATGGTCCATTTACACCTGTTCACGATATTTAGTTAATTAATTAGAGCTCCTATATATATATATATATATATATATATATATATATATATATATATATATATATATATATATATATATATACTTTTTAGTATTTCTGAATATACACACCTCTGTCACTCTAATGACGGCTTACTATTGGTACGTCATCTACTTCAGCATGCGGTGTTCAATTACACAAGCTAGATATACGTAAAGTGTTAAGGAACCACCCCAGCATTCGCCTGAAGCGATTTCAGGAATCCTTGGAAAACCGAAATCAGGATAGCCAGAACCGGGGATCTAACCCGGGTCCTCCAGATTGCGAGTCCAACATGTTACTCTCGCGCCACCTCGCTCGTTTACAGAATTTAACAAATCTTTACAATCTAACATGAGACTGCTTCACATGTATAAGTATTTTTACACTCAAACAGTCCAATATTTATGATAAATCTGGAATACTGCTACGTCTTCATATCTCCGTTTAATTCTAACTAATTATTGCTCGTATCTTATTTGTAACTTGCCTGTACCCTCACAAGTAAGATAACTAAATGTTAAGGTGTAAAATCACAACAATTTTTTAGTAACGAATCTAGCCGCATCCGTTCAAACTGTCGAATTTAGCCATGTATTGCATGTTAACTTCGTGAAATAGATGTCATTACTAAATGTTTATGTGTGCGTGAAGTGTGTAGTCAGGACCGACTGTAGAAACACGTTGTCCCTGACTGTAGTAATATCGTCGGTAGGCAACTTACAAGCACAGGCAGGCAATCACCACGTGTATATGTGGGAGGATAACCCCACTTCCACTACTCATCAACAACGAGGGTGTTCGCCCTGGGCGACGCGATCTGTACTCGTCTAGTTGGCTGCAACTTCGCCCCTGACCAGAGCTGCAGTGCTGGGCTGTGAAGGCCCTTCTCCCATAAACTCTGCCTCATCCCCCCCTAACACCCATCACACGTACATTAACATAAGGCCACTTTCTTAGCGCACATGTAGCTGCCCATGTAGAACTTCCGAGATCAAACCTTGTCCAACATACCGTGCGAATATATAGGGTAAACCTACCCTGTACTTCGTGACAGTAAGGCTCCGAACTTCACTAACAGAAATATGTTAAATATTTTAATAGTGATCTTTAGAGACACTGGAAAATCGCGAAAATGTTTAAGATAGTCTCCAATAAACTATAATACATTAACCGTGACAAGTGTGAACAGTTTTGGGACAAATCATATATGCTGTGTGTTCAAGCTGTACCGTTCTAATTGGGTTTGTTGAAGAGAGAAACTATGCTTCAAATAAACAATAGTCTGTGGTGATACGAAACATTCAATGTTATATACATCTTGTTGGAGCCTAGCAAATAGTCAACTTTTCCCGCGATTTTCCAGTGTCTCTAGTGATCTTATATTTGATATTTTAGTCACTTGTCACCGAAACTACACTTGCCTCTCTCTGTTAGTAACCTAGTGAACTAGGTTGTACCGATCCTTCCCAATTATGTTATATCACGATATATGGTCGGTTTGCCCTATAATCTCAACATAGCCTCCAATAAATGGTAGTATATTTGTTCTACTACTACCGGATGATGCAATTCGTGACGCGTGAGAACAGTTTTGGGGCAAATAACACACTTTCTGTGTTAAAGCTGTACAATTCTAACTGGGCCTGTCGAAAACAGAAACAGTCCTTCAAATAAACGGTAGACATTTAAAATGAAAATCATGCTTAGCCCACACATAATCACTGTTATCAAATAAATCGTCAAAACGTTTTTGTTTGGATAAATATGACAATGAGGCCGATATTTCTTGTTCTCATTTTCTTTTTTGCGTTACACAAGATTGTGTTCTGTGCTCGCGTAGTCTTTTAAGAACAGAACAGCAGAAATAGTTAGTTTATTAGCAGTAGTTGCAATTTAATTAACGTAAAGATAAAATGTTTTTGTGGGCATAAGTAAGCTCGTACTGGACCTATTCCACACACAGGCAACATTGACACTGTGCTAGGTAGGACTACCTAATATTAATTGTAAGAATTAATAAAGCAAACCCTGGTCTTTATATGACTGTAGCGATATTAAAATATAATATATGTAAGATAACTAAATTACTAACGAGACACCAGGTAGCAGCACAATATGCATCAACGATAGTCACTGGTGTTACGACTAGAGGCCCGGAAATATCATGGATTAATTTTAGTACAAGTTACGTAGATTTTGAAGTATTGTTAATTGGAGTTACTTATAGGGTTGGATCTCTGTTTATTACAATTGTCCTTGAGGACTCTCAACCAATAGCAAATCTGCAATAATTCCCACTGGCTACCACGATACCACTCACTGAAACAGCATCCAATGAACTAGTAGTTGGGTACAGAGTCTACAGAGGACTGTGGAGTCCAGCTGGCAGGTCGTTGAGCCTACTACATTTCCGTGTCTCTAGTTACGACGCTTTATTGTGAATTGTTTTTCAAGAGCACAACGTTGATCGTCGCCGCGAAGTTGTGTAGTGAATCCCGCCTGAGCTAGTGAGATGTGGACTACAGCAGGCTCATGCAGGCTGTTGTGGTATCTAGGGTCTGACAGGGGGTAGGGGGGTGGTGACCGCACCTCGCACCGCTATATAAGGCTGCATGATGCACGCTGCACCCACTGCCGCGCGATGACATCGCTAGATGCAGCCAACAAGGCAGGCTGTGTCGCCTCTAATGCGTCTCACATGCCGGCCTAACACCATCCCTTCCCTCTGACAGCTCGCCATGCTCCGAGATGAGGATCGCAAACCTCCTGCTTCTCGTCACATCCTCCACTACTCCCTCGTCACAACTCACGCTGCTCCCATTGGTTAATAGGTTGCAAGGTCAGCTGGTATTTAGAGCTGGTGAAAAGAGTTATGCAAAATTTTGTATGAACGAATAATGCTCACATCTGCACCTCTGCTTCGTGGTTATTGGCAGAGTGTGTTTGTGCAGAGGCGTGGCTCATTTGACCGAGCCAATGAGAATAAGGTTAATGCAATATCACACGTCTGCGATTTGCGAGTAGAGCCACAAGACGCTGATAACTAAAAGCAGCCAATCACTGACCATGAAGCAGGGCTGCAGATGTGTACATGAGGCATTGCAACAAGCATAATTCTTTTCACCAAAAATCTTCTGCTCTACTGATATTTGTTCCAACAATAGACCCAGGATTCGTGGTTATTGGCGGTGTTTTTAATTCTTGTAGAGGCGTCACTTATTTGAATGAGCCAATCAAAACAGGGTTACTGCGACATCACACACCTGCGATTAGCGGGTAAGAACCCCAATTTACTGAGAGCTAATAACAGCCAATCGCTGACCACGAAGCAGAGCTGCAGGTGTCCACGTAAGACGCTGGAACAAAGTAGTGCAAAATTCTTCCCACGAAAATCAGATGACCATTGTTTTAATTATTGAAAAGAATATTCGTGATTTCAGTGACCGCATGCATGAATCCAATGTCCCGTGCACTCTCAAGTCTAGTCAGCTCGTTGATCGTCTATTATTACAGTGAGCAGCAGCTAATGTTTAGAAATCAGTAAATTTCGTGATTTCATCTGAGAAGACGTAAGGTTGCAATCTTCCGTACACGCTCATTTCCTTTGCGACTGGGCCACTGTTATTGAAACTCTTCCTTGGGGACTCCGAACCCTTAGCAGACCTACACAATTATATTAATGGACTCCCAAGCTAATTGGTCACATATACAACTGGCCAATCACTGGAGCAGCAGACAATGTAGTACAATTAGCCAGTCGGCTGGGCATTGAACCCGCGACATTTCTAGGTCCCTACAAATGTATAAATGGTCAGGACTCAGGACTTGAGTATGCACAGGAAATGTGATTCTAACATGCTGGTCAGAGAACTAGCGAACTGCACCTGTATACTTCCTCACAAGTCAACCAAAACGGTTATATAAATAGGATGTAACATCATGATGTATAACGGGTACGGTCATCTCGCATCTAGTTTGTGAGTGGCCGCATTACGTCAAAGTCTATGTGACTGCGATGTGGCAATAGACTCATGCTATGAGCACTAAGAAAGTACTTGCCGAACACCAGTACACTTTGCAACTGCTCTCTTATGACAATGACCGATGGCCTCTCACATCTGTTAATCTTATTTGTAGCTTCAGGCGTTAAAACGGTTTGGTCGACCAGCAACCAACGAGCTATATAGTTAACATAGAGGGGCGGAAACGCTTCCAAAGTGAAGCCCAATTGAACGACTGTTTTGACCCAAGAAAACATGACAAACAGCAGTATGGCCAACATTAGATTGAAAATCCGTCACATGTTCGCATAAAACCTGTTACTTTATAGCTCCACTATATTCCCGCTAAACACAGGAAAAAATGCCAATAATTATTGTAATATATTATACTGCAATAATGTTTAAATTAGCATAATCGCTCTCGTCTCTCGACCGGATGTAAGAGTCCGCAATTTTATCTAGGGTCAAAATACCACGTTCAATTGGGCTTCACCTCAGAGCCTTGGAGATTGCTGTTTCCGCCCCTCTATGTTTACTATATAGCTCGTTGCCAGCAACTATACGCCGCGCCGGTGGCAAGAGCAACGCGTTCAAATATGAACACACCTCTTACATATCAAGAACTGGAAGCAGGATGGTTATGACTAGGAACGGGCATTTTTGGTGAAAAGATATTTGCCCCACTTTGTTTCAGTGCCTTACGTGCACACCTGTAGCTCAACTTCAAGGTTATTGACAGCGTGTTTTTGTGCAGAGTTGTTATTCATTTAACAGTGCCAATCAGTACATGGATAACTGTGACACATCATGTCTGTGATTTGCGGGTTTAACCTCCGCACGCTGGGTGTTACGGCATCCAATCACTGACCACATAGCAGAGATGCAGGTGCGCACGTAAGACACTGAAACAAAGTGCTGCAAAAATATTTTCGTGAAATTTCCTATCTCTAGTTATGACTTTGTGAGCGTCAGTCCATCTTGGTAAGTCGAAAGGGTGTAGAACGCGTAGCAGAGTGAATGTTGCCTGCCCATCAATTTATAGTGTAAGTACAGAAGCCACAATAGCTCTGTTCTGCTGAGACATAACCGCTCTTGGAGTCAAATAGTCCCTTGTTGCTATAGCCCGTCCTATATGTGTGATAAATAGAAACACAAACATATCTTAAGGATTTTAGCACAACTACACACGTTGCCGAGTAAACATTTCTGAACAAACTTTGTCTCCTATTTCAAACAAAGTAAGTGTGAACTGCAGTTCGTACAATTCCTAATGTGCAAAGTGACCGGCGACAACAACTAACTTGATAGCACTGCATAACATTTATTCACTGTCGTGCACAGTCTTTGACAGTGGTTTTACGTCAAGTGTTCCCGGCAGATGGCAGGTTGTGTCATGTTTTCTAACTGCCAGTGATCGCGCGTCGCCCTGTAGTTAAGTGTATTGTGGCGACGTGTAATTTCATCGCTGCCTTTTGCCTCGTCGTGTCACCAAACTGCGTCGCGTGGCATTAAAGTGGCTTCACATTGGGGTTGCAGACGCGACGCGATAAGCGCGACACGAATAAAATAACTTGTCACCCTATTAGCAAAGAGGTTTCTATGACGTCGCAGCGACGAAATTTGCTTACACGATACGATTATAGTAAAGAAAACATATTTGTACTTTATTTGCGTCGTTAAGAGAACGCGCAATTGGTGATATACGGATCTTAGTTATGTGCTCAAATATTGGCGACACTGTGAGTGGTAGCAAATAACATTTATTTATTTTACAATGTTTTTGTTTGTTATAATAAAACAATTATAAGTTTCTTAAACAAGCGTATCATTCTTTAGGTGTGTTCTCAAACATGTTTTGTTTCTACTCGATTGAACATGGTTGCCGAACGTGTTCTCAACTTAAACATGGTTGAGAACTCTCGTTTAAAAACGGCCTACGGCGAGTTGTTTATAATCGCAAATGTAAGCATCATTATAAAATATGGGTAGGAAAGATAAAGAACATAAATCATTAAATATTCCTTGCGATAGAATTGAACGCAGAAGTTGGCATATGCCGGTGGAATAAAGCGTCACTGAAAGGTGTGGCGGTTACATATTGCAAGATGTGGCGAGGGCAAGCAACGGCAGGAACCGGTTCTCATCAAGGCGCATGTGGTTTAATTAAGCACTTCGCCGCGACAGCAGGCCTTGTACGGACACTGGCGGTGCTAGTCCCACGTTCAAACAAACCTCACTAATCTGTCAAAGAAATGCAGTGCAGTGTCCGACCACATTACGCAGTACTTTCTACTTCGCTCCGATCAGCGAGATAATGTGGCTCCCTAGATAAGACTGGGCTTGTGTATGTGTGTGAGGCAACAAACCGACGGGACGCTACTGGTGCCGCAGAAGAGCGTATGTAGAGCAGCAACAACTCTGAGACACTGCAAAATCGTGAATATATATTGAAGTCAACATAGTTTCCAATATTTCTTCTTCCATGATGAAATTTGTGGCAAGTGTAAACAATTTCGGGACAAACCAAACATGGTCTGTTTAATTATTGAACCGTTATAACTGGGCTGGCTGGTTAGAGAAACAGTGTTTCTTTCAAGTAAACGATAGCCGATATCGATAGAAAACCTTCGCGATTACAGAATTGAAAACGTTAGCATTTGACTTTACGATAGCTTTCAATACGTGGCTTCTTATAGTCATACACGATAGTGTCACCAAAGCTAAAGTCAAGCAAGCATGATTTCACATTTCTGATAATAAGAAAACATTTAGCAAAGAATCAGCTGATTATGTAAGTAAGAACGAAAAATGTTTATTTCTGAGCTTAGTATTGCGATTTCCTGAAAAATGTTACAGGTGTGTCTTAATGTATTCGAAAAAATATTGTAAATAGAGTTAGGGAAGTGTGCGTGAACAGATGGCGTTCTTTCGCTCAGAAATAAATACTATGATAAATGGAAAACTTTAAATACTTGGGTTTATTAGTTTATATTTAAGTGACATCCTTTTATGGCAAATACGTAACGATTTGTATCACGATATTTCCATTATGAAAAAACTAATTCTCAATCTTGTTCAACAACCTATTGCGTATTGACGAAATACTTATAGTAACGGAAACGTAAAGTCAAATGTTAAAGTATCCAATTGTGTGCAGGCCTTTATACACACCAGCACGTTGGATTCCGGCGAACAGTCAGCTTTCACGCGATGTTCCAATGTCTTTAACCACATAATCTATCTCTACGTGCCCACTAATAAAATGTTTGCTCTTTTACAATGAAATTCCTTGGAAACCCAGTTGTCAAAGAAATTCTTGTAAAACTATAGATTTTGTGCTCTCAAACAATACAAAGCTTATTTTTGTAGCATTACTATTTATTAGCTGGTTTTTTGTGTTTCCAATAATGAAAAGTGAAATCTGAAATATTTATTTGCCTGTGAAATAAATGTAGTACTGCTAAACATATACTTTCAGGTGTTTTTATTTTGTAAAAAGAAATATGTGAACGCACCAGTCGTTGTGCGTCGTTCAAGTTGCCATCGAGGAATGTTCAAATACATGCTTGTACGCTGACACGGGCTCCAGCACAGCTTCAACAAGAGTCCTGGTGTGATTGGACGTCACCATCTGTGGAGTGATAACACTATCCAGCTATGTGACTGCTATGTACCACCTCTCTTGACAGGCGTCCACGCACTTTGCTACACACAACTGTTATTTAGTTTTAATATATCACTTCCATTTCGAAACTCAAAAAAGTTCTCATGGGGTTAATTACGGTCCGTATTCCAAAACAAAACTTCCCAGCAGTAATATTTTACCTTCAGAAATAACTGAAAAGGATCAGAAGATGCGCTGGTATAAAGTCCTTGTTAACATGCCCTTCTGAATAATAAGCTACTAACTCGTTGTGTCATCTGCCCCAACCTTTACTCCTTTGATAAAGTTACTATGATCGTATTTACATATCGATTTAGCTCTTGAAACGTTAAACATTGAGGTATACGCAAATGACAAACAGTTTATACGATAATGTTATAGGCTACGTGGTTCTGAAATAAGTACTTTTGAAGTCAGTCGTGTCTAAAATAATAGTTAAAAAATTATTATTTATTCTGGTATTAGAAATAAACGTTTGAGTATGATATTATCTATACACTTTGATTGTTGACTAGGCTGCATGGTTTACATTAAAAAATAGCAGGAACGTGTAACTATTCTCAAAACAAAAGATTAATTTTGGTTTCAGAGGTAAACACGTTTTCCCAAACCACTTACATAATGCACGTGAGACGACTTATCACGTAAATGTTAGTTTTCGACAACGAACGTATCACTTCACTATATACGAGCATTATTAATACAAACAGTATTCACTCGCCTAGAGCACATATCTGTTCAGCTTCGTTCTTGTAATATATTGTGTTTTCTCAGTCCTATTTTAAATGCGCGTCTTTCTTGATAATACAAATATGTGATTATAACTATTCCAAGAAGCCGAAATCCAGCAAACGTTTTGGTCTCTACAACAACGTTATTTACAATGCTTAGCCTTAAGTAAATTTTTTTTTAATGTGTTTCTCTCTGCAAATTCTTCAGTGTAAGGATATGTGTCAGTAGGAAACGAGAATATAGTTTGTCCCTTTGATTCACTTTTCTCACCATAATTTGATGTCAGTATACATAAGTGGTGTTCAAATTATAATGATATTATTTTTTTATTAGTTTAGTTCGTTGCTTGGTATAGTGTATTAATAGCATTAAAACATTTGAACATATATAAACGAAATAAATAACCGACGTGAAACTTTTAAAACAATCCATTAACAAAGTGTTATTTCAACAGGAACTTTTAACAAGAAAAATTGTACAACCACTTGTTTATTACGAAAATAATATGTATGGAAAAGAGAAAACCTAACATACGTATATTAACTTGGGGAAAACTGTAATTAGTGCGTTTAAAATCTACGCCTGTTGAAGGCTCAGTTTCAGTTGCCATTTTGAATTTTATTATTTTTCGCTTTTTTTGGAATCCTAATAAGAACATTGTTAAATAGGCGATTATACCTCAAATTCTATTTACAATTCCCTACAGTACAGACCATGTGATTAATCTGTTAACATATAATTACGCCGCAGTGTTTATGACAAATATTTTTATATTCATAATTTGCCCGAAAAATTGCGACCTAACTATACATAATTAATTCTATTGCCGTGCTTGCATTGCAGCTCAAGATAGATAGAATTTGTGGTATAGTCACCGATTTAATATTTTTCTTCTTAGAATTCCAAAAAAAAAAAAAAAAAAAAAAAATACAATTCAGTATGGCGACTGAAACAGAGCCGAAATTATTTATAAAACTGGTTATACTTCTTTTTGATTTGTCTGAATATTGTTGACTAGAAAATCTGTTTGACATTTAAAATTTTAAATTAAACTTTTGTATATCACTACTGTGTTTAGTCTACTAAACTGTGTTCTTTACAGAAAAAAATGCTGGCAAATATATTTAAGCAATTCATTCTAATAATCGCAGAGTTTTCACAGTCATTGGAATAAACCGTAATTATTTTAAGCTTGAGTGTATATATGTTGGTGTGGAGTCTAGTTATCAACTGCAACAATCACCTTCATCTCGTGTACTTCATACCTATTCCCTATAGTTGCATCTCATTTCCCAGGAAGCAGTTGACGTAAGCTGTGGTCATAACTGCGCAACCTTAGGTAAGTAGCTATCTACTATGACATGCATTTATGCTGCTATTTTAGTAATAATAATTGCTTATGAGTAAACAAATCCCAGATGCCAAGGTGCCCTCTGAGAGTGCCGGTCCACACATTTATCATATTCTTTAAGAGTAAATGGCATACTCTTGGACGTTGTAACGTATTTACAAATGATGCGACTGAACAATTTGAACCAACTTCTGTAGTTGAATCCAGACAAGAAAAACAGATAAACATGTAATTTCTGCAAACAAGTTAGTTATAAATATACACACCTAAAAACCAATATTAAAGTTACCGTGCGTACAACATTCATTCTAAGATTACACAGAAAATTTGGACGGCAGACGTTGTTACTCCTCCTTATATGCTTCTCATATTTTACGTCCCTCTTTTGTTCTGATTTTCAACCGTTGCTCTGATAAAAATGTTAGTGTTAATTTCCTCTTTTAAGTTAATCCCTATTGCTATGCAACACGTAGATTCTATTCGATCTCTACCTTCATCAGTAAAAGCCTTTCGAAAACTCAGAAATCAGGAGGAAAAAAGTTCTTTACTACTGACATTTTTGGCAGTGAATTATTTTTAACCTCTTACATATGTAAAACATCTATGTGAATACAATATATTTTAATTTTCACAGTTGTTCTCACTATTACTGTTACTGGAAATTTCAAATGCCCACGCACCATAAACTGATTCGCTAACAGGTTCGTGTGTGGCGTTACCAACAGAAAAAAATAGAAATTATTCCAGAGCTGGAAAGCGTGTCTGATGGGATCGGTTATAAGTGATCCAAATTAATTATTTTTAAATTAAATACATATGAGGTCAGGACTGGATGTCATAAACTACACTTGATTCGTTTATTTAAATTAGAAACATTTGTACTCATTAATAGTTTAGAATTATATATTCCACATTATAAATATATGTTAAACATTAATTTATTTTGTAGGATTTTGCTGAACGTGTACATACATGATACACATTTCAGTTGGTGAGCTTTAATTTATCGCAGTCACCTTAAATATTTCATTTCCACCAGTTAAAGTAAACAAATTTTCTGGTATAGGAAAAAACACCTACATTCATAAATTGTTGCACGCAAGACTTCAGAACTAATTTTGCAAGATTTCCATTTACTCATTCCACGACGGACATTGATAATGTAGCATTGGGCTCCGAATATTATGAAATTACTTGACTACAAAAATGGAAGACGGGAGAAATTAAATTGCATATGAGCAATTCAAGAAAGCCCTCTGAAAACTGCTTTGGCTAATTGGTTCAGTAATGTGATTATCGTTAATTGCTAAATTAGCTGTGACCATCGCGTATTTTGTCTCGAAAAAAATATAACCAGTTTTTAACAAAACAGTGCAACAGATTCTATAACTGCTTTCGTTTGAGATTTTAAAAAAATTACAATCGTAAATGCAGTAAAAATGATGGATCATGGCCTAATGCGAAGACCTGCAGCAATACATAATGGAAAGCAGTTTTATAAAGATGATTTGTGGTACAGACAGGTAATTCAAGAATAAATGAACATTTGTGAAATTATTACTAAATTTATATTTTTAGTCACTCTGTATTTGTAAACTATATAAAAAAATGTGCCAGGTTCTTTACATTTCAGAGGAATATACAGTGTTAGTATGTAGTACATTCAGCTATATCAACTATATGTACTCATTAATTACGTGAATGATAAAAAGCAACTGTAATTAGTATTTTAATATATACATTTTTACTAACCGCATTCATTATTGTAGGTGTAGTAATAACGCACTTACTATTTCTACACTAAACCGTACTTAACATCCCTTTATTCTTGAAACTAATTCTTGATAAGAACGCATTCCATCTTTGCTTTCCATTAAAGACATTGCAGTAGTCGTAGTTATTAATACTGATAATTAATTAGCTATTTTTGCTGTCTATGAATATATAACTTTGTGGATAAGTCATGTTGGCAGTAAAATGTCACTGCAGATCTAAAGGAAAAAAAAATGTAATTGCATAGATATTTGTGCAGCTTTATTTACCTTAAAATTGCAATAGAATCTTATTATGAACGGTAAAATATTATTGTTATTATTATGTTTCAAATTAAAAAGTGCCTAGTTTATCGTGAATCATATATATATTTTTTTTAAATTTAGACGGGAATAAATATTAAGAGAACGGAATCGCGAAGCAGTTAATATCGTCGGCGAGCAATTCCTGTTTTATTTCTTAGGAATAACAGACGATGGAAGTCGATTAAATATTTAAATTACAGAATCAAATAATACATTACATTTTTGACATTTAAGTTTCTTCTTGTTGTTTACCGTAACCTTGATTCTGATTGGGTGTTTCCTATGACGTCATCAGCACGTCCACCGACCCGGTAAGTCATGTTCGTCGTGAGCCCTCGCCCATCGCGATATGAACTATGATTGGCTTGTTTGGTGTGACGTCACGTCACGCCGCACCACGCAGCTCTGCTCCTCTTTGTGCTATTATGAAGGAGGTCTAAACCGACTGATATAAATAAACTTCTAATATCAACAAACTTTGAACATTACATGCACACTAATCAACTATTATAATGTCAACATATAATAGAGATTTTCTGCAATTAGTAATTACGAAAGGAATTAGAAAGGTATAATAGGACCGGCATTTGTGGTATAAATATCAGGCGTAATCTAGAGTTGCTCAAAAGAAGTCAAAAAAGGAACTCAAGCAGGACTATCAGCAGCTGACACACTGTAAGGAGTTATCTGCAGTTGGTGATATGAACCCGGAAGCATCTCAATATCAACGTAAATTACGTCAAGTCCAAGCACATTGTTGTATGTTACCTATCCACAATTTCCTAGGCTTATCTCGTATAGTGAGTTTTGAAAATTGCTAATCGAGTTAAGTAATTACAACAATGCGACCAAATATTTTAATAATACTACAGTTAATATTCACTAACACACACTACTGATATTATACATGTGTAAGGTAACTCTGGCTGTCTGTTTGTTGTCTTCTCACGACTAAACGTCTAAACTGATCGCAATGAATTGTGGTAAATAGGTAGCCTGGGACCAGGCGAGGACATAGGCTAGTCTTCGTCATGAATATTTACGAGTAGAGAGAATGGAAATATGAATTTCAGAAAATTTGGCTTGGTTTCTGACAGGTAGATTGTAAAACTGTCACTGTTGTAAGATCAGTTAACATCATATCCTGCAGAGTTCCTTAACTCTTTGGAATTGTCAGGGGTATATTCATATAAGTTTATGTTAAAAGTTGGTTCATATACCACTTATACAATTGCGATCAAACTTTGCTGAATTGTTATATGTGTGCACATAAAGATTTCTGGAAAAAAAATTTATCTCTCTTTTTCTCTATTTCTCCCTCTATCTTTCTCTCTTTCCCTCTTGCTCTCTCTCTCTCTCTATGTATGTATATATATATATATATATATATATATATATATATGTTTGTGTGTGTATGTATGTATGTGTGTTTATTTATTTAACTATGATTTGGGGAGGGGGTAAATGGGCAGTGGGGGCAGAAGCAGGTACTCAAAAAATTGTCACATTAAATTTAAAACCGAGCGAAAGTATTAGCGGGCAACAGCTCTAGTACGTTGTTCCTGCACTAGTGTTTGTCCAAATTTTTTATTTCAATAGTAGTAAGTAGGTTGTAAAACGTTGAGTTATGTAACAAACTGACTACATAAGGATCGAGCCAACTCGGTGACGTGACAGAGCGAACAGAGCCTAACGACCTATACACAACTGAACACTTCAGCATTGGAATTAACATTTCCGTTACTTAAAGTATTTCGTCAGTGAGTTTAAGTAACGGCAGTTGAAAAATACTTAAGAATACTTTATATAAAAAAAAAAAACCACTGTGTCTCAATTTTTTTTTTTTTTTTTTTTTCAAATTATTTATTTGCCACTAAAGCATATCACGTTAATATTCTGACAACAAGCCGCAATAAATAAAATATTTACCTAATTTTAAAAAAAATTACGAAATAACAGCAACGCTATGTATAAAAAGTACGTATAGCCTAGTTCACTTAGGGATATTTCGTTAAAACTATTTACAATGTTTTTCTAGTATACCTGTTTCTTTTTTCACGAAATCTTAGTACTGCGAAATAAAACGATAATAAAAAGAAATACACATTATTTACATAAAACTTACATATATATTCGTTCTCTGCAAACGGCTTTCTTGACCTTGACTTTAGGTTTTCGGTTTACCGAAAACGTCAAGTCAAGGCTGCTTGGCTTTACATTTACAGACTACATTGTGTAGGATTTTAAAAGAAACCATGTATTGAAAGGCATCGAGCAGTCATGATTCATAATTTCTACAGCTTTGACGATATTTACTTTATTAAATCCTAAACGAAAGCAGATATCGAAAATCTGTTCCCCAGTTTTGTTGCAAATAGTTTATAAAATGTTAACAATTTTTTTTCAACTCAAAATGCACCATGACCTTAGTTAATTACGTAATGAAGGAAGTTATCATTAACGAACTAATTAGCCAATATATATAATATTTTTCCTAGAAACGATCAGAAGACATACTTACTTAAATTTTTTACAAAGCTATTATACAACAATTTTGCTGTGTCTGTTCTCGTTTAGGAGTAAAAAAAAAATATTACTTAACAAGCAGTATAAATAATGAATCATATCCTTAAAGTCAGATGCTAATGTTTTCAATTGTGTAACAGAATTAATAGAAACAGGTTACTGTTTGTAATCGTCTAGGACTGGTGAGAGAAGGTCGTGGCACACACCTACTCACAGGACTAAGAAGAGCTTTCTTGAAGAGCGCTGGATATTTGTTAGTAGTATTAGAGGGGAGGGGGGAGGTCGAGAAGGACTGTAGTCAGGTCCGTCACACTACGTCACAATCATTCTCCACGCATGCGCACGCCATTAGAGGCGGCGTGTAGCCCCGTCATGTCGCTTGGCGCCACCATGACCAGTCTCTATCTCTGTCTCTCTCACCTCCGGAGCCGCTCCTTTCTCTTTATTCACCTCACACCACCCATAACTCTCTTCTTAATTCACCAACTACACTCGTGACTCGACGCTTAAAAATAACTAATGTGACCTGCAAAACTATTGCGTATTTGGTAGTTTGCTAACTACGAAATACTCAACAGTACATGTTCCGAACGAGCCATACTTAGTTTCTAATCACAAAATCAATAATATAAACACTGATAAGTTTGTAGCTGTCAACACACAATCAACCTATTGCATTGACATCTGATCTCACTGTAAAAAATAATGTGTAAACTTACCATAGCGATGTATAAGAATGTTAACAAAGTATGTATGGTAAAACTGTTTCCTATACTTCAACGGTGGAGTTCCTATGCGTGGTTAGGAAACAGTAAATGTATTTAGATGTTACCAGATTTGTTAAGTAACAGTTGCTCTCTTTACAAGCTATAAAGTATCGTTAAGTTTCACATACGGTGTATAGGTTAATAACGTTTATTACTATTCAGGAAGTTTTTTTACAGTGTAGAGAAGCCTATTGACTCTTAAAACATCATACTAAGTCTACATCTTTTTGGCGGGAACAAAATACACAAAACTTAAAATAGACGTATACTCTAAAATAATGCTTGTAATTTTGTGAACATTTCCTGTACCGAAATGATGCAATCAAAATGTGCCTACCGTCTGTCACACCAAAATTATTGTCTTTGAGTTTTGTCGGATAGTAAATTGTTAACTGAACTTGTCGCCGGTAAAATATTATCTCATAAAGATGGCCATATGTTTTGTCTAGAAAATGCCCTTGAATAATATTTCTTTAGCGGTATTAACAAACCTATTATCTTGATTAATTGTTCAGAGTAATTCTACATACCACGCCTTATCAAGGCGAGTCGTCAGCCCTCGTGTTTAGTTTTGTATTTACAAAATACATTATTGTCGTTGAAATTACTCGATTTATATAATTATGCTTTTACTTTTAAACACGCGTTCGTTGAGTTTTACATATGCATTTCCTAACCACTCAAGTGACATGCATCTGTATAAAAATAAGATCGGCGCTGATTATGTAAAATTACATGTCAGAGGTTACGTATTTCTGAGTTATTTTTGCAAGGTAACGAATTTCATTATGGAACTTCAATTACAAATAAATACATATCCGAAGTGCGCAGTGTAAAATAACCAGTAGTTGTGAAGCCCTACATAATTTGACCGACTAAACATGTTGTGTTACAAATTGTGGCTTCTGCAATCGCGTGTGTGCAGAATGCTAATCTCGGTCTTATGGGTGCTTCGAGCCTGAACCTCAAGTTACAGAGTCACTAAACACGTATTTTTCTGCCTGGCCGTCTTGAGTTTGGTTTTCCGTGACTACCCAATATTATTTTACAAGACAGTATACATCATTCGCTTCCAATTCCAAATTATTTAAGCCACTGGACCCATATGTACTTACGATCAAGTTCCTCGGCGGGGAATCGAACGCAGGACCCTTGTCGCACAAGCCAGACACTCTAGCCACGGAGCCAAACTGTCCGACTTTCCGTAATGCAACAATTTAGTAAGCTGCAAACACTAACATAATCTTACAGAAAATTGATGACAAATGCAGTTTCAGAGACCATCAAGACATTAACGTCAAGACTCCCACCTCAACATGAGCAGTGCTATGCTAACAGTATCCACTTCAACAACAACACTAGTAATGTTAACCTGTGAAACTCCACGAAACAAACTGGCACTTATGCTCCAGTTTCGGAAGATACCAAAACGTTATTACAAACATCTCACAGCTGAATGAACTAAACAAAGTGAACATCATACTGAGTATAACTGGCATTTGTCTTATTTTTTAATTACTGTTTTCTGTATCATTTGCTGGAAATGATCAACATGAGGACTTGTATTTCCATAACCAATATTTCTCACAGAACATGATCAAAAGAATCACATCGTGCTAACTATATTTCATGACGTTACTCAAATTTGACAATGAATGTACAAGACACCTTACTGTGTCACAGTTGCATGAATAAACTTTTTTTACTAATAGTTGAAAAATTCACTGGCACAGCACTTACAGCAGAGTTCGTAACAATCAGCGAGGATGACTGCATACTCTCACTGGAGAGTATTAAGCTCTTTGTAGACTAGTGTCGACGAAATATCACACTGAAAGAAATGTATTGTTGTAGTTAGCGTACTTCTGTAAATTCAAAATAACGACAACAGCCCAGTCAAGTGGTTGGTAGTAATCTCGAGTGTTCCTACAACAATTTGTCCTGTATAAGTAACACAGAGCATATTATTTTACAGAACATATTGTTGTACGAACAATCCAAAAAGTAGGACCGACAACTAAATAAAACTGTAATCACTAATTTAACAGAAGTAACATCTACGAAATTACTTTTATTCCAGTGTACAAAGTGCTAATCGACAATAATCTTTGTCGAGTAATAGAGTGAAGGTGAACGTAAAAGTAAAAAGTCTAAAAGGTGAAATTACGCGAAAGAATGTTTGGCAAAAAAGTACAAGCTTATTTTCTAGCAATGGTTCAGAATATTCCAGTGAGATTTTTAACACAACGATAAAGCACTTGAGTCGGTTAAATTTTTTGTTCTGCTGTAAACGAAACTGAATACCTACTGAAGAAGTTGTATGGTTTTTCTCCGTAACTTACGTACAAAAACTGAAATCAAAACATGGCCCTAAGGAGTAAGTCATATTAAGGTAATAGGTGATGTAATGAACTATCTGTAAAAAATCTGCTTCAAAATGCTCGAAGAGTTTCATTGTGAGGTGATTTTATATGCACCCAATAAAGTTTACTTTCTAAATATTTCACGAGCTCTTAGATTTTTGACAGATATATTGATATCTGAATAGATTGTTTAAGTTCACCAACATAGTTCAAATATCTTTTATTTTAGCAGACCTCCGACCACCGAGGTAAAATTGCTATATCAATTGAACGAGTAAGATAACGTAAATAATTGTTTCGTATGTTTTACGTTTGAGAGTAACAGGCAAACAAGTGTAAACGTACTACGTCTTCGAACCACAGATCTCGACTAAGTAAACCTATTTCATGTAACTCTTAAGGGCCGTCCCTACCTTGTACTCATAAACGGAGTTTGAATGTGGAAACATTGGACATATTAATTACTTCTCACTGGGTAAATTTAGTAAATACATGTTTCAAGCATAAAGTATCGTACCGTTAGAATTTAAAAAAAAAATGTATAAGAAAAACTACAATTTTATATTTTAACTAGCTGCCCTGACAAACGTTGTTTTGTCACATAAATAACTTATTGTAAGTGTGTAAGGATGTGGTATATAAGTGGAAGAGGTCTAATAATAAAGAAATTAATAAATAATAACAATAGAGCAGCGACACCTGGTGGGGATAGACTGGTATCAGTTCGAGGCGATAACTGATCAATTATCACTTACACAGTTATCAACCGGGTTCTAAAATTATAAAATAAAAAATATTTACTAAACAATAGCCCTTATGAGTATCAAAGAAAATAAAAACCTATTCACAGACCTACCGAATCTATATACAAAATTTCATTGTAATCGTTTAAGCCGTTTCGGAGGAGTATGGAAACAAACACTGTGACACGAGAATTTTATATATTAGATTTCTAAAATATTTTTTTAAAATCGATATTTTACAAGTATTATGGGTGAATAGTTACCTAATATTTCACTTATTTAAGAACACGAGCTTAGAAATAACTTTTTGTCCCGAATAATTTTTTACTGATTTACTTTAATCACGAAATATGTAAAATTTTTCTTATTTATTTTTCTTTAAAATTTGCCAACTCTTCATTTAAAACTATATGCATACGAATTTTGCTTATTATCTTAACTTTCATTACGAACATTTTATTTTTGATATAAAAACGTAATTATAAAGTAATTAAACTAATTACAAGTTTTAGATAGTTGTATCTCATCATGTATAAAGACTAAATAACTCCTAGAACCAGTTTAGTCCAATCATATGCAACTTACTGTGAAGTATAATATTTATATGAGCAAACATTACCGGTAATTCGTCACACACTTTATTTAATATCCATAAATAAACACTTTTAAGAAAATACATGATCCAGCTTCGTAAGACGAATTCATCTATAAAATTCCGTAACAGAGAGGTTTGTATCCAGAGCGGTCGACTGTGAAAGTGTATCTTGTGGCCGCATCAGCTGAGCAAGTAGTGGAGGCCATCAGTTAAAATATGTGCAAGGCCAGCTGTGTTCCGCCGAAGATCGAGTTCATAGCGAATGTTCTGGCAAGCGCACAGTACTGGTCTTCTTCTCTCGCGCTCTTTCTAAACTCCCGCCTCTGCGAATAAAACGTCTATAATTAATACTCGCGGCCAGACGAGTCTTGTTTACACGTCGAACGTCAATACGACCGCTGTCCGGCCTTCGAAGAGGACGAGGAATTCCTGGTGGGTTGAATCTGTTGAGTTTATAATCTTCTAGTACAAACTTGCAGTCGTGGTGTTAGCTAAGAGGTGATTGCTGGCTGTTGTTGAATATACAGACAGTTAACTAGCTCGTTATAACACTTGGCATTCTGTACACTTTGGAGAACATTCAAGGCGCGCCTAAGTGAGCAGTTATCTACTACATGATCACAACATTCGTCGATCTCTGTATTCCAGCTTAAGAGGGTGTGGTACATAATTCAACGCTAAACGCATTAATCTATAAATGTAGGTTTTCTTTTAAATCCAAATTGCGAAAATTAAACAATAGCAATCCTAGACAATCATTTTAGCCAACGTTTCAAACAAAATTGTTTCCAGTGTTACGAACTTCTGAGGTACAATCTCTGACGTCGGAACCTCGTGCATAACTGCGGCGCAAGAGATCACGCGTAACGAATTAGTAATTCTGGATAAATATTTACTCATAAAGTTGGCAAATACCATTATCTAGGATTGTCATTGAGTATTTGATCCATATTGGCTTCGAAAAAAGCGTAGAATTCAATTGATGTTCTCAGCGTTGATTTATCTACCACACACTCTTAAGGCCTTGCTCATTAGTTGCTAGTGTTTTTTCGTTAATTATTTTTTAAACTCAAACGAGAACAGATATCATAGTTCTGTCTGGCAGTTTTGTGTGAAATTGTTTTTCGCCGTGATAACTATTTTTTAATTACATGGTTTCCATTAAAAATGCAATTAACCAGAATTTCGTTTATTACATAGTCAACTAAAACCATAGTATCTATTTTTATTTTACTTGCGACTTATTTTTACAGTGGCGAAGTTAAGGTGTAACCACCTTGTCTTACACTTAACCACCGTAAAAAAAATAAATAAATAAAAATCAAAGACAACAGAACATTAAAGCACATTGAGAAAAGAATAATGAGAGAAGAAAATATGATATCAGATTACAATAAGCATGAGTATTACCATCTAGAACATAAATTATTGCTGATCTACTGCCATGAAAGAATCTAGGAACATGGAGAAGACGATTTTAAACAAAACTGCCAGACATATTTTTGATATCTACTTTCGTTCAGGCATAAAATATTATTATCGCTAATAAATGTATAAACTAGAGAGCGCGTCCTTAAGGTAGCCACCTGTCAAAGCCTGTGAGCGGCGTGCAGAGCTACGGCCGTTACAAGATTATTGTGAACCTGCTGAACGCTGCGATTATATTAGCTGAGAAGTAGTATTTAGTGTGAAGAACATGTGTTCACCTATTACACGTTTACCACTAACTACTCATGAAGGTGTCCCTTGGTTTAAAAAATTTCGTTTTTAAGGTCGTAATATATATCTTTTTTTTTTTTTAATAATTTAAAAAAAAAAATTTGCTTGTAGAACGAGTGATTTGCGATAAATTGCATGACTTGTACAATGTTATTCGTTAATAGTGAGAGAAAAATTAAAAACTGTACTTTACCACTGTTTAGAAATTTTGTGATTCCAGCATCACGCGCATATTTTTTTAAAACTGAAACAGTTGCACATATTCGTACTACTTTTCTCTACGAATAGAACACACACTTGAAACTACAGGTCTATAATTTTAAAAATTTAGCGCGATTGTTAGTATCATGATGACTTTCGGACCTCATTAATTGGCTAAAAGGACTATTTAACTGCTGCGACTCCGAAAATACCACACGTATTCTTATGCTAAACGAGACACACGCGTTAGCCTCTGCTTCATACTATACAAAAATAAAACTTCAAGAGGTTATCGCTTAAATTTTCACAAAAAAAAACTGCAAGTAAAACCATACATGCCGGTTTGCACCCTGTAAGTAAAGTCAATATGCTTCTCACCGAGCGTGGTACTCTGGCTCTTATCACTCCGCTGTTCCCGCACGTCAATCGCGCAATTTTCAAGCTGGTACACACTCTTCTATAGGTGTCCGTCAGGGTAGACTTATGTTGTGCCTTAGAAGCCTAGAAGTGGAAGCTATAAGGACGACATTGCGCGCGCATCACACCTCACACTGGACTCTAGGCGCAAGTCACAGAACTGTACTGCAGTCTTCTCGCCTATCAATCGCCTCTCTTCAGTGGTCACTATAATTTTACGGTATAATCTTTGAAATAATGGAATGCCCTAACCGCGTATACCTTTACATCGTTTATAAATCATCATTATCATCTCTACAAAGGATAACAAAAACCGCCAATTTTCCCTTTTCAACCCCGCGAAAATAATCTTTATAGATTAATGGATGGACTGAAAATAGTGTAAACATTTGTAACGATATTTAAATGGTATTCCTAAGCACATATTACTCACGGTGAAGTTTTCGAATAATCCTCTGTCGGCTAAAGATCAGCCCGCCATCTGCGGCTTTTAAATTCTGACCAAACCTCTTTTTCCGCGCTTCACCACAACTGCCATTAACATCTGCCTCTCAGCTTGTGGAGAATGAGTTAATCGTATTTTAATAACCAACTCTGTTTTAACCATCACATATCCACTTGGCAGTTCTACAAAACTTAACGTCAATGTAAGCAAAACGAACAGGAAGGGAAAAACAAGAAATTTCTCCAAGTTATCACAATAAACCTTGTATAATACATTAGGAATAAATTTCATAGCTTACTTAGCAAAGTATTATGAACAAATATCGCCCCCAACCTGTTCTAAAACACAGCGATCGAATCGTAAAATTTGAAATGCATGTAGGCCTACATAAACAGTTAGAGTGATGCAAATATCGACTACTTCTGCACAACCATTTTAGGTCGATTTCATTATCCCTTATTGAAACCTTATGACACAACGTAATAAGATGTATTATACAGTTTGTTTTATTTTAAGGTAATTTCTTGGATTAAGATAAAAAAATTGTCACATAAATCTGCCACACAAATGAGGTATTATGTCATTTCATTTATGATTTTTTTAATATGCAGAACAAGGAGGTAACTCTGTACACAGTTTACTATTGGTTTCCAGCCGCGATGCTCTGAAGGGGCCTGAAGTCACACAGAGTTACTTAAATTATTCTCTAACGCAGCGAAAACCTACCATACCCTTAACTACTTGTTTGAGGTTCGTAGTTCTATAATCACCACTTATCTCCCTAACTTCACACAAGCGTGAAGCCAAGTATTGGCGATATGGGGGCAGATCGCGCCAGATCGGAAGTCCTCGGGTATGTCTGAGTCTCGACTGTCACGTTGGTGAGCTGGGTCGGATAAGACCCCCGATGTAGCGTTATCTGCCTTATAAAACCTGAACTTCAAAGGCGGGGCGCGAGTTACGGCTTCGCTCTTTACTTTCGCAGTGGTTTCGAAAATATTATTTTTTTTAACGCAAATCAATACATATATCAAAAATTCATTCTGGTAGTTTTAACACATTTATATATCATCGTGTGTATCTGAATTTTTCTCTTGCAATACATCAAAAGTATTTTTAGATTTTTTCGCCTGAAATAGTGCATATTTTGTTGTCAAAATAAGCCAAAATTAAACAAATAAATTTTTTTTGCTAGCAAACGGTAAATTATTTTTTAAAACCGCTGTGGCAAAACTATGTATCGTATGATTGTACACAGTCTCAAATTTTTTCAAAGCATTTGGTTAAAAATATAAGAGTTATTGGCAATTGTTTGAAATAAATGAAAGATCATGGCCATAAAGCGCTGCTGCAACCTGCTGTGCCGCCAGAAAACCTCGGCTCATCGCCTTGGTGTTGCGACAACCGCACCCCGCCGACTGCGCTGTAGGGCCGGGATTAAGGCGGTTACACAATTTAAGATATTATCATCTGGCTTTAACATGTTACTTTACGATAGCTTTGTATGTATGGCTTCTTATTGAGTCGTACACAATGGCGTCGCCAATGCTAAAGTCAAGCAGCCGTGACTTTGTGTTTACAATAAACTGAAAACCCAACGTCGAAGTAAAGATGGTCGTTCGCAATGAACCAACTGATTATGTATGTTATTATCAAAAATAATATTTATGAGTACCATTTTATCCTGCAGTGTTGGGATTCCATGAAAAATATAACATGTATGTCTTAAATGTATTCGAAAAAACTTTGTAAATAGCGTTTAAGAAGTATTCGTGAACGCACTGGAAGTTTCGTCAATACGTGACGTTGATTTTGTTATAGAAACTGTTATAAGAAATTGAAAACATATTTTTCATTCTGCTTATTTTAATATTTACGGAATAATCTTCTACGGAAAGTATTTATTTCACAGTATTTTAGTTTCAAACACTGCCTTCGTAGTCGTTTTTCAAATGTCGTTACTTTATAACTTTACGTTTGTATTGTGTTCTGGTGAAATACTTAAGTAATGGAGACACGGGAAATAATATAAATTAGCGTAGCTCTGTGTGTAAATGTTTGATTTATATAACACTCAGAATAAATTAGAATGATATTATGTTCGATGGACTCAAAGCATTTTACAAAATATAAGTTTCTTAGTCGTTAACTTTCACAGGTAATCAAATATTTTGGGAGAATGTAGAATTATTTGAACAACATTCTAGTACACACATACACACAAACACACACACACACACACATATATATGCACACAAACTATTGAGTAGAGGCCGCAATTAATTCATGGTTACAAGATTAGGGATTTTTTAAGTCAAGTATAAATAGTTTTACACATTTTTCAAATAATTTAATAGCTATTACAACAGTAGCAGATCATTTAACATTATTTTAATAACGTTTCTTATAAACTTCGTTTCGTGTTTCTTTCATTTGCGTACATATTTTGAACACCGTGAATATAACTTCACGTCAGTGTAACTTTAGTCACGTCTAATCTTCAAAAATGTTTATCTTCTTCTAACGTTATGTTCGTCTGCTGGAGCGCTTTCAGGCAGAGTTAAAAACTGAGTTGATTCTTGAAAACTTTATTCAGGTCAATGTTTGAATGTCCTAAGTATAAATTTTGTTCTACCCGGGCTGAACTCGACGCGACACAAGCCACACGTAGGCCGCGATGTGACAATAAAAGTTACCATTGTTGCGAACACTAGTTTGGCTGACGCGGGATAGTTAATAAATAATATTACACGTAAATAGTTCGTTACCACTACACACTAACTTAAAGTACAACAACATATGTTTACAGTTTACAGTATTACAGGTTTATTTGGAATATCATTTAAATACTCACAGATATTCGGAATGTGGAAACAAAGGCGCAACTACACTTTTGCTTAAAACGGTTAGGATTTGCTTATGTTAAGCAACGAAAATCTCTCTTACAATAAATAAACGAAATTTACTACCAACACACCAGTTCCACCAACATTTGACTCGAATAAAGTCGATACAGTTTATATTCGGAATTCGCGTCGCGTCCACCATTTTCGCCTAGCTGACGTTACATAAGCCTCTTTGCTGTTTGGCTGACACCGTTAGTTTATCGTGTCTCGGTGGTCGTGTCGCTTCTGGGAAATGTCGCGCGCTCGATGACGTGTACGCTAGACTCCATACTCCTGTGTACTTTCAACACTCATATGCAAGTTCATTGGCTGGTCCTGTTGACCAAGTAGTATGGGATATGGTAGTTATATTCACGTTGGTATGTAGTCATACAATGCGTGTCTAATAGAAGGCAATGTAATTGCAGGCGTATTTAGAACGTACATGTGATTCAACTACAGAGGGTCTTCGAACACTCAGCGAAGTTTTCCCTTCCCTAACTATTGCTGTGGAATCACACAGGCGCAACAAAGCGACACGACAAAAGCGATGAGACACTAACCTTTCTCGTTACTGTGAACACCAGTTTATCTGCCACACGACAAATACTACAAAAATATTATACTTATATGTAAATAATTAATTGCTTATATGCATAGGCGTAGCGTGACTCGAATTTATTTTTTTGGGGGGGGGGGAGGGGGGCACATTCCTTTGTATTTTTAGTAAAACCAAAAATAAAAAGTGTAAATTTGCAAATAACGGGCTGAAATTTTATAACTACAGTAATAATTCAATACAAATATTGGCTAGAAATTTAATTAACTTTCTGTCAAAAAAAAATATAAAAAGTAATTATTTTACAGGCATTATCATTAACGTTTTAGAAGTTGGGGGGCACGTGTCTGCCTCTACCCCCCACCCCGAGGCTACGTCAATGCCAACACGTACCAACGTCTAGTACGACAGTCAAAGATGTTTACAGTATTTCAGTTTTATTCCGTTTATTTGTAATACATTAAAAATAACTACTGGCATTCTGAAATGTGTAAATAAAGGAACAACTACTCGTTTGCTTACTAAGGTAGTGGTTTGCCCACATTAACCAACGAAAATCTCTCTTAACATAAATGTACGTAATTTACTACCAACCTACCAGTTCCACCAACATTTGGGCTCAAAACCAAACTCCGTCTCGATTACAATTAATATAATTTCTCTTTGTAATTCACATAGCATCCGCCATTTATGTCGAGCTGACGTCACAAAAGCCACCGTGCTGATTGGCGGACATGTTTTGTTTCTTCACGTCGCGAATATGATGTTGCCTCTGTCGCGTCGCATCAGCCACGTGGACAGCCATGTGAGCTCGAGGGACAGTTGTAACAGAGGGAAAGTTTGCGCACGAACGCGCATTAGACTGCTAGAGAGGTGAGATGTAGGGGGAGGAGGGGGGAGGTTGGCATGGTGTAATGCCGCGAGGTACGACGGTGTTTCTTTGACGAGATGATGTATCGCCGGAGGTTTACGACAGAACGTGTGACGGCAGTATGTGCTACCGTGCAAGCAGCATGCGCCAGCCACTTTACTGCCCATAAAGTCGCCCCCCACGAGAGAGTACGTCCCTCCTCTCACACACTTCATCTTCCTCCAGCATCTCGCAGTTTTAAAAATAGCGGCCGCTTCACTGCACGCCGCCGTCAGTCTTCTCAGAAGCCATATCCAGTCACCCTCCTACCCCCCTTCCACTTGTTCTGTGACCATCAGCAGGAGTGAAGCAGGTAAGTGCATGCAGCGGCCGTATTTATGCATCACCTCACCTCGGACTGACGTGCCTAGTGCTGCCACTGCGGTATCGTGGTAGTTACCGTCGTCGTTAAATGTGAGATATTGCCAGCACTGGGAACACGACCTTGCATGCCGGCACCTTGACGCACACACCCGTGCGCTGCCACCATAATGCTGCGTTCTCAATAACTGGAGAAGAGAACATTTCATGAACTGAGTTGAGGCCACTCTGTACTTCTATCGCTTTAGAAACATCTTTAATTGGATTGCCTTCTATTAGATACGCCCTGCATTACTGTATACCAATAACAGGCAACCTGGAAATAACTAGTAAATCCCGTGGCAGTTGGTAAACAGCAATGCAATGAGCCAATGAACTTGTAAATGAGCGTTCAAAATTCATAGCAGTATGGAGTCTAGCATGCAGGTTATTGAACCCGCGAAATGTTTGTATCCCTAGCAATAACGCTAGTGACGAGACGAGAAGGATGCAATGCGCCATTTAACATTCTCGATATTACGAACACTAAGTCAGTCTACCACGCGACAAATTCTATACATATATACACACACATAAAACATACCAACCTCAAGTACGACAGCCATTGGTGTTTACAGTACTACAATTGTTTTTTGTATATTTGTAATAAATAATAATTTTAATTCCCACATTTCTAAATGTGAACATGAAGCCATATTTTCACGTTTGCTTAAAAAGGATATGATTTTCTTATAGTAAAAAACAAAAATCTCTCACAAAAATGTATTCAGTTTACTATCAACTCACCAGATTCAACAACATTTGGCCACTAAATTAATTTTTTTCCAGCTTTGTGGCGTCCACGAAAAAAACTAAACTAAAATAGACATAATTCATTTTCGGAATATAGGGTTCCAGGCAACAGTGCCGGATACATCACGGCGTCTATGCACACAAGGCACTTAACTCATATCCCGCCTGTTACAGTCTCGACTCTATCAGACTTCCAGCGTTGACCTTATCATTTCATAACGTAATAGTAAGATGAAAATAAATTCCGCGTGTCCCTCCGGTGCTTTAATTGCCATGTAACAGAAATGTGAGCGAAAATGTACGTTGTTTTCTCCTTTGCAAAGTGACTATTGTAGAGACACTATTGGCAAAGGAAATGACCGTTCCGACACAAAAACGTACTTACGAGCGTTGCCTACCTGGTGCGGTTGTGCGCGTAAGAGGCTCAGAAGTGTCGGTGCTATAAGGTCGATCTTTAAGCGTGCATCAAATACTGCGTCGCCACAACGAGCCACACATTGAACTAGTATACACGATTCCCGCCATTCCTTTTCCAATGTGGACATTTATGCAGTGAACATACAATTGTATTGGTGAAAGGTCTGCAGATATGTTGAGAGCACGTTTCTATCTAAGTGTTGTACACACGCGTGGTAGTACATTTTCATGTACTGCAGTCTGAATAAGGCAGTTCTTATGTTGTGCAATGTAGCGCTTAGAAACTGTGTATTTAAAGAACGCGGTGTCTTAACAGCGACATTCCATACTTGTCCCAATCGTATTTTCTTTTTGTACGTTGGTACACATGTGGAATTGTTTCACATAAAAAGTATTTACTCACACGTTACGACGCATTTGAATCGCGTGATTGGCGGAACCTTTAAATACTTTCCATACAACGTGAAATTAAAAGAAAATGTTTGTTGGTATGTAAACGGAAGCTATATGACTGAAGCCAGGGCAGATTACGACCTTAAGGCCGCTGCCTACCCGGGGCCTCGGTGTGAGCGGAGATAGGAATTAACGTGTTAAATTATACTCCACGGGGCTCATTCAACTTTCACGATATCGCTTTCGGATTGAAACTGCTTTCTACATTGAGAAGAAGGGAGTTTTGCTACAGGAATGTACATGTGAGGGCAAAAATAAGCAGGTTGTTTCTTGTTTTTTTTTATAAATGAATATATTTATTATTTATGCTTTCCGGAGATTTGACAAAACAGTCTAACTTATACCAATGTGGACCGTACAGAAAAGAGCAAAAAAGTTACAGAATAGCATACTTGTTGGATCGGCAGGTAGCTATCTGACATATATAAATACCTCTCTTATAAATAAATATATCTCTCGGACAGGCAGGGTGTTTAAGATGTAACTTTTAAGTCACTATTATTATTTTTATGTTTTGTTGTTTTTTTTTTTCGCTGATTGACTAACCATTACTTAATCCAACTATTTATATAACTTTCTAAAGTCAACATTAATTTGCGAGATATCCCCAAATCTTAAACCACTTCAGAAGTTCATTACCCATTAACTATAAGTGAAGAATAAAATTTACTAAAATGGTTGATTTCAATAATGATCTAACAAATTAAATTGAATTGTAAAATGAAGTGTATTGCTCATTTTGTACTAACGTAATTAATGAAACAGTGAATTATAGGTCTATGTGGAAAAAATGCTGGCGAACTGCCGCTGGTGACTACTTGCTAAATATAAAGCAGAAACACTCTGTACGTACATAATCATTACACTAAGGGAGCAATACGTCTTTCAAAATAAACAGTTAGAAATTTTAATTTTCCTACAAATCCAAACTGATCGACGTCAACTGACGATACAATCATTTTCAATAGTTCTTCGGCCGACAAAATAACAGTAAGCGCCGGTAATTTTTCCTATTTGAAAATAAAAGGGGTGGCCACCCTTAAATTGTGAACAACATTTTCAACACTAAATATTGTAAAAAAATTATGAAGTTTAATTATTTTGAAATGTGACGTGAGTATTAAAAATATCTTCATGTAGCGATTGTGCAGGATGCATCGTTTCCGTACAAAGTGCACGTGATTCCTGGGTGTTGTGGTACAGAGCCTAGTGTATAGGCAATACTGCGTACTACTTTTGTAAACAGGGCAATGGAAATATGCGAAAAGTCCAACATCTCTGACGAATTCAAGCATCTGACTTCTTTACGAGGTTCGGCGCCGGGATTTACATACCTACAAAAATACTGCAAAACTAATAATTTTTGTCATTTTTGATCGCTAGAAAATGTGCTTCGATGAGTATTGGTGAACTTTAAATGTTTTAACACACATGTAACGTTTTTTAAATGCCGTTCCTAAGCAGGCATCACTCACGTGCGATGAGCAGTTCTCAAGTAATATGTTAACTGCCGAATTTCTACACACTGCTCGGCGGCGTAGATAGACAGCCACCTTAAGATACATACTAAGCATTTGTTTTAACCTACTCTCTGAAGAAAAAGAGTAGACTTGCGCCTCCATCTTCCAATCTGTGTGCCTGTGTGTGTGTATGTGTGTCAGAGTCCCTCAAATCTGTTGAATCCATGTACCGAATGTCATCACAGTTGTTAAACATGTAGCCCTTATTAACCTGATGTTAATTGTGTGTATTTAGATAATGCTCTGTACATATTTTTCCGAACGGCTATTTTAACGTTTTCCGATCGCTCTCGGTATTTCATCAGTGTCGATACACACAGAGTACTTCATAAGGTGACTTGGCTTTTATAAATTTTGTTCATGCTGTGTTCATATAATCACAATGATGGCCATTTTCACTTTTTTTTTTTAAATACAGGTAATATATGGAGATTTATTTTCAAAATATTCACCAACCACGGTAGACATATACCCACGCATCACAAACTATCCATTAGATATACGACATTGTGGATATCTTTAGAACAACCGCAGTTCATCGGGAGTATCAGATAGACACCATGTCTAACTCCAGATGTCCGCATGATAGCCAAGGTTTTGATACATGTTTACGACATATGCACGTCTAAGGGATAATTCACTGGAAATTTATGTGTAAAGAAAAATGTTTTACATACATGTAAACGTATATGTAAATATATACAAATATTTATCTTCGTATACACACATATATGTATACATCCCATTAGCAACTAACGTTGGGAAAAAGTTGGAAATTAATTGGAACAGTTGGCTAAATTTTGGGTTGAACTGCACACCTAAATACAATGCTACTTCAGTGTAATATTCCAACGAATATGTTGAAAAGTAAATTATTAGTGAGACAAACTGTACATCTTTCCAAAAAAAACTCTATTAGATCATAAAATGCAAGAACGTATGAAAATACAATATTTTATATATTTCTATGAATTTGTTGAACGTTGGGAACAGTTTGTAAACATACCGTCAGCAATAGGTATGAACCTTAACGTTGGGCCATCGCTTCAAAACCCACTGAATAAAATTTGGCTTATAGATCGGCCGAACGTAGGCATTAATGTTAGTAAACACCATTGGCTTAATATTAGAACAGTAATATTGGGCCAATGCTGCATAACCCACATTTCGCCAGTCATTTAAATAAAATGCATATATGTTGACTGAACTGTAGCATTACGTTGGTAAACATGCCGTAGGCAACATATGCGAAATTTTACATAATGTCGACGCTGCGTAATCCACATTATCCAAACTATCGCACATTTTGTATGTAATTTGGCTGAAGGCTGACATTATGTCAGTAAACGTACCGTTGGCATTAGGTATGACATTTCACGTTGCGACATCGCTTCGTTGCACACGTTACGCCAACCAATTAAAGAGAACCTTATGCAAGTTGACTGAACGTTGGCGTTACGTTGGCAAACACACACTTGGCAGTATATATTAAGCTTTACATAACCCGCATTATTCCAGCCATAACAAAAAAAAAACATTGTGTAGGTTGGCAGAATGCTGGTATTAAGTTGAAAATCAGTTGGGTTATCTGGTCATACGTAGCGTTGAAACTTATACAAACTGCAATATTTGTCCAACGTAGTATGCCATAATTCATGCTTCGAAACGTTAGGTTATATTAAATTAATCACCATTGTAATAAATGTTTTTGTACCTAAATAAGATAAAAACATTAATTCATAATATCTTTTAAATTGTTTGACTCAAAGTCGACAAAAAGTTTATAAAAAGATAAGGTTGGTATTTGCTAAGAACTTTGATGTTGGTTCAAAGATATAAAAGCATCAGTATTACATTGATAAAAAAATTTTAAAATAGAGAAAGAGATTATATTCCTACGCGATATAATATTCTATGACGAATTTTCAAGATTTGAGCACTAAAAGAACAATTTTTTACATTTTGAAATTGTTGTTTGAATGTTGGAAAAGAGTTGGCAAACGTTTGGCTCTTGGTGTATACATTTGCATGGGATCAACGTTATGAAACCCACAGAATTTGCTTGCATTTTGACACGTATTACGCAATATTTACAGTTATTGCTGATAAGTAGGTGTCGAATTTTTCTAAGTTATACGAAACAAAGTATGCGTACTTTTATGTTGGGCCAACGTTATAAAACCAGGAAAACTGCAAAAAAAAATTGAGAAAGATGCTATATTCATAACCAATCTAATAGACCACAAAACATTTTCTGCTAGACTTGAGCATTGGCGAAGCAATTTTTTTTAAAGTTCTGTACGTTGTAGACACACTTAATTGCAATATTATATCGTTCCAGGAATATTGATATGAGACAAAGAAAAAAAATTACAAAAAAGTGAGAGCGAGAGATTTTGGTCAGCACTTAACAGAGAGGTCTTTAGCACTGGTGACGGATGACATGGTGTGAGAATAGAGCAGTGCCGGAGTGAAGGGGCGGGGGAAACGGGAGATCCCCGAGAAAACCCGCCGACCAGCGGCATCGTCCGGCACGATTCCCACATGCGAAAACCCGGTGACCAACCCTGGCGGGAATCGAACCCGAATCGCCTTGGTGGGAGGCGAGAGGTCTGACCACTCGGCCACCGTTGCACTCTCCAACGAAATAATGAGATAACAAGCCAAGTTTGGCTGTAGTTAACACATCCATAAACTAATATAAGAATTTATTCAACAACAATTAAAAAATAATAAACAGTCAAAAAGAAAAGTGGAAACACAAAACCAAGAAATGTGTAAAACTCAGGATACCACAATTAATACGGTACAGATAATACTGAGGCGAAGACAATGTTGAACATAAGACAGGATAACAACGAGCACGTTACAGGCAACAGACAGACGACACAACAATGAAGACACAAACGATCACAGAATATTTTTTAAGACAAACTTTCCACGACGTTTTGTGAGCTGACATCTACTCCCGTCGTCAGGTGAAGTAAGAGTCTTAGTAAGATGTCTGGTACGACATAATATTGCAATGGCGTGTCCACAATAGTACAGTACGTTATTATGTCCCATTGAGAGAATACATCAAATACAGTATACATTTTCTTACACTTAGAAATTGTTGGTGAAATGTTGGCAAACATACGATTGGCATTTCATACGAGCTTTTAAGATACACTAATGTTACGTTAACAATTTAATTGCAAGAACAAAAATAAATATTTGTCATTGTTTACTGATGTTAAATCGAAAAGCATTTACTCTCAGCAAAATAATGTAGCTTTTTGCATGATATAAGTACATAGCCTAGGTTTTTTTTGCGGTAAACGATTTTTTAAATTGTATTAAATACTATTATCGTTAATGTTATGTAAATATAGTTTGGCTGTCTACAGTAATCACGCAATTGACATTTTCGCAAGAACGCTGAAACAAATATAATGATAATTAATAAAGTTAAATTTTCGTTAGTAGAGTTTATTTTGGAATGTTTTATTAATCGAACGGTGGCACAACATTGTTTAACGGTAAGCATTCTGTGTGTAAGGGAAGAATTTTAGCCGCCATACATATTTATTTTTCGTTACTGTTGGTACAGATGGAATTGCTGTTTGACAATTCTTATTACTTTATTAACTGCAATTCGATCTGTAACAACCATAACAGAAAATAAAGAAATATGGTGTCTAAAATTCAATCAACATATATTACATTCCGTATTTAGGTTAAAGTTCCAAAAATTTACCCAGAAGAAAAGTTACGACACAAAATACAAAAATTAAATATGGTGACTATCACACACATTCAACAGCGTGGTTTTCCGTTATACTGAGGTGCAAAGTAGACCTTATTGTCCAACTGATATTTAAGTTGTTGAACGAGGGAAACACTGTGCCAAGATTGTGTTGTGAAGCGGGCTAATTTGTTAAATTATACAGTTCCTTCTTCGCTGTCACAATTTTACTGTGACATCAGATCGTATTCCGCTATAAAAAAGAAACTCTCTCTCTCTCTCTCTCTCTCTCTCGTTGGTTACAGGGATGTAATAGTCTAGACGCTTATTATTAAGTACAGCAGCAATTCTTATATTTATTACAATAAATACGGCCCCTGTATTTCGGCAGCTGTCGCAGCTGAGCTCAGGTATTTAAATGTCAGTGTGTTAGTTTTTACTGTTGTACTGAGAGAAATCACCGGCTAGATTAATACAGATTATTAATACATAAAACCAGCAATGTGGTTTTTATGCAGAATAAATTAAAAATATAATTTGTTTGCAATACGTTGTGAAGATTACAGTGAAAATAAAACAACTGACTTCACATATATCATATTGTTAGGTGGAGATATTTTAATCTGATAGACGTACAAACAGTTATTATAATATTACGGAAACAGCGTAGAGTAGTACATTTAAGCACCGGTCATATAATTCGTGCCGGAATATCAGAGAATTAGTAGAACCAAAATTAGTAGGAAAAATTTCTGATGGTATTAATCCTAGCGCATTTTTATTAAAATTTACATTAAAAAATTTACTTACATTTATAATTTCAAAGTGAGTGAGAAAATGTTTAGTATTAAATCACATTCTTGTAAGTACATTTAATTTTTGGTGTTGATTTGATATCGCAAGTTGTAACGATCATTTTTCTCACCATAAGCTGCAAAATTATCTTATGTATAAGTTAACAGGGTTATTTGACAACAAAACAAAATTTATAGGAGACTAAACTTATTAAACAAATTTGTGTATACAGGTCGACGTATGCTGAATATATTTTCAAAGTTCTGCAGAGTTTATTAATCCTTCCATTTGTGATCTCGAAAGTGAATCATCAAAAATAATTATTTGCGAAATAGTTTTTAAAATACATTTTCTTTGGCGTCAAAAGCGGGGAGATTATTATTACAATCCAAGAAGCAATACAGCCACACTCTTTCAAGCCCATCGCTAACCAATAACTGTCCTCGTTATTTTAAGCCAGAGGAAATCTAGGTTTACAGACGCTAACTTTGAAACATCAAGCTTATAAACTTAATTCCCAAGTGTTGCATATCGTAGGTCATAATAATGGAGCTGTAAACAAGTCTGTAAACAAATGTGCTATGGTGTAATCCTGGAACGCGGAAATGTGAAAATACTCGTGTTTGTAGCAGCGCGCATGCTCATTACGTAACGTCTAGTCACCTGTTACATTATAACTCCAGTTTACTCTTCAAATACTGCTTACTCTTCCTTATTTCAAATAATAATTACATTGTATTTTTTTTTTCACAAATAAATTTCAACATTTAAGGGCGCCGTGTACAGCAATCTTCATCACCACGTTTTTATTTTTATATTTGTATTAATTTTTTTCTTGTTTTAGACACAAAATGTGACTAAATTTTGCTAGTAATTTTTTTTTTGTTGCATAGTTTTTACGTAAGGAATCGTTAAAGCCAAAATTTGAATGTTGCCGTTTTAAGTACGACACTAAAACCAACTCACCCATCAAACTGAAAACATTCACAGTGAATAACGATGCTGTAGGCTACAAGTTCAGTTATGTTAAACCACAAAATTAAATATTTTTGTATTTAAAAAAAAATTCACTGAAATTTTAAAATTTTAATTTATATAAGTACCAGCATTTTTTATTTAATTACAAAAAAGTTTTGATTCTGTGTTCTTATATACGTGAAATTGTAGCCTGCGACGTCTGTATCCATTGTGAATTATTTTTTTCAGTTTGTTATGTCAGTTGGTTTTTGTGTAGTCCTCAAAACGGAAACACGCAAATTTTGGCTTTAACGAGCCATTACGCGAAAACTTTGAGAGATACAGAAATTTCATAAGGTGCAATCACATTTTGCGTCTAAAATAAGAAAATAAATTTGGATCAGTTATAAAATTAAAAATATGGCGATGAAAATTGCTGTACACCTCGCACTTAAAAGAAAATATTCGAATACAAAGTCCCATACTTGTGTATCTGTTGACAGCTATCTCACTTACCCGTTTTAAATTTTCCCACACTACACAGTGGTTAACAACTTACTATCAACATTTACTTCTTGATCAGTAACTTCAACAAGAGTCGTTCATAAGACAACGATCCCTAGATTAAGTCACTCAAAAGCAAGTATGCACTTGGAAACGGACATCAACAAAATCTGTAATATTAAATATTGTTCAAAGTTGACAAACTTTTACAGGAAAGTTTTTTTTTTTCACTAATGTGTCCAGTATAATGCATTTGATTTCGTAAAATACCAATATATATATATATATATATATATATATATATATATATATATATATATATATATATATATATATATATATATATATATATATATATATATATATATATATATATATATATATATATATATATATATATATATATATATATATATATATATATATATATATATATATATATATATATATATATATATACACATCACGCCGTAACGTTTTGTTTGTTTAAATTGATTGTACAAAGAATTTGACTGGAGACTTGATGCTATACGTTTATATCTTGATAATAAGTCTACATGTATAGGTCTACTTATTGTTTTGATGTGAGTGTCCTTGATACATAAAATGTGATATATGAAAACGCATTTACTTAACTCAACACTGCGACGATAAGGAAAACTACTAAGTATAAACGCAGTGTGTTGGGATGAGGAGCAAGAGCTTACAATCGTTTCCGACAAGTTCATGGAAGTACTTCAAGTCAGTGTTTTGTATGTGTGTATGTATCGCCGCTTGAGAGCAGACGTTTACAATGCTCAACAGTAACATTAAATTTCATGACGAAAAAAAAAACCTTAATTGTGTCGTTAACGAAACGATTTTTGAAGGAAAATGTATGTCCAGTTAACTAATACGTACATTTCGATTGCGCTAGTAGATCAATTATTATTTTGATAGTTATTTCGCATGTATATTTTTTTACGTTAATGCGTTCGTTATGCTGTACTTATTATGGTAAAAGTTATTAATATTTTTCGTTTACTACAACAATATAATTGTATGAGAATCAACAGTTTGTGTTCCGTTTTGAATCCCTCCTCTTCCCAAAAATAATAACATTATGTAGAATTATTCTAGGGCGCACGCACAACAACGAATTAAGATGTTTTTTTTTATTATTTTTTGGTAACCCTGTTCCATCCTCTACTCCACTCCATTTCGGCAGAAACATTTGCAGGCGCACACACAACTGGAAATGACGATGTTATGACTGCAGCATATAGGTGTGTGTGGCATCTCATAAGGATTTGATTGACTGAGATCCTTCCAATACGTGTCTGCCTTCGATACTTGTAATTTACCACGCCTGTAAATCTGATGTTAGGATGATGAATATAAATTACAAAAACTAACCTCGCCGTATGCCATAAAATATAGAAGATTAACGGAAACGACATGGCGGGGTATCAGTCGTATCGAGGTGCGGATCACCGAGAATATTAAATGTTGAATTACTTTGCGGAAATCCTTATTTTTATAGAATTCCAATAACAGCAATTTATAATTGTGAATAATCGAATATGTTTCTGAACTTCTGAGTCAAATTACTTACGTTGAGACTTTTTTAATAAATTAAAAATGTAAACAAATTTTTGAAACGGTGTGACTACAGGTTATTGCAACTAATATGGACTTTTATAAACAGTATGGCTAAGTATTACATCAAAAATTATAGGCTTCGTGTTTTGTACTACGCTGAATTATTTAAAAACAATCTACAATATAAATCACACGCCCTATATTTTACATACAAATGTAGTATTTGTTTACATGCCTGTACATCCCGAATGCAACTAGCCATCATGTTACATCCTGCAGTTTCTGATGTACAGTACGTCATTCATTCTGTGCCAAAGCTATAGTTTATCCCACTAACAAGTTCGCCTTTTAGACATTTGTAATTGTCACTACAGTAACTAATTTCAACATTTTATCTTTATGAAACTAAGTACTAACCTGGCAGAGGGGCGATTGAAGGTAAAACAGTAAAGAAAGTATTGCAGACTAAATAAAAATTTACAGCATACCATAAAATAATTTACTACCAGAACTGTTATAAAAAGTTCACTCGTCCTTGGGACGGGCTATAGAAAGAACCTGAAATTTAGACCCGCAGAAATATATATTTGTAGGACATGATTACGACAATATCGCATTGTGGCATGTTAACGGACGACGTTTCCTTACATTTCATCGCATGTACCGATCAGGAACGATTGTTATCGCAGTACGTCGCTATTCATTTATCGGAGCATTGCTATGAAATGTGTTCGTACCTAGGCTCGTCTGTCTCTTTCTCCAAGGCATAAACGTTTATTCTACCGGGTTACAATTTCAAACAAATAAAAAATGATTAAAACTTCACACTACCACAAATTAAAAGACACTATATAATTCACCAGTAATGAGAAAACTACTGGTGCAACCGTAACAAATCGTTAACATGAGCAGTTTAATAAATGCCATATTCACGATACATACATGTACCATTTTTATCTTATGGTCAAACACTAAGAGAAGTATAGTTGTAACTTTTCCGGGGAGAGTCATATTTGAAAATTGTGTAAATATATGAATCATACTAAAGTGAAATATGGTGATACGTGTAGGGAACACACGGCGGTGTTCTGTGGTCCAATTACTTACCGCCTCCCCTATGCGGCAATCCTATTGCGATTAATTTTTTCACATATGGGAATTGTGGCGGACGTTGCTTCGGCGGTGTACTCCGCCTGCCCTTGCACCTTGCATCATTCCTTCTAAGCTCCTATGACCTCACTTCATGGGGCGGGGGGGGGGGAAGTTTAGCGTGGTGGCTAGAGCACTCCCCCCCCCCCGCCCGAGGCGATCAGAGGGTCGATTCCCGGTGGGGTCGCTCCCCGGATTTTCGCATATAGGAATCGTGCCGGACGATGCCGCTGGTCGGCGGATTTTCTCGGGGATCTCCCGTTTCCCCAGGCCTCTTATACCAGCGCTCCTCCATACTCACTTCCCGTCACCCCGCACCTAGCTGATGTTGACCAACATGTCTTCACTTCTCTCACTTTATATCACCTCTCAGAGAACGCAGACTCCTACGGGCCCCTAGTTTAAGAGCGTACCTCTAAGAGTGTTATGCCCTACTGTTGGTTTAACTTCTAACTTGGTCTTTATGTACAAAATATTTTATTTTTTTTTGTTATAAAATAATGAATTTTATGCTCAGTGTTTAAGAGTCCCTGGTAGATAAGTAAACGCTGATAACATAAATTTATTTCTACGTTTTTTTCGAAGTCAATATGGACAAAATCCTCAATGACAATCCTAGATAATGGTATTTGCCAACTTTATTGAGTAAATATTTATCCAGAATTACTAATTCGTTACGCGTGATCTCTTGCGCCGCAGTTAAATGTACGAGGTTCCGGCGTCAGAGATTGAGCCTCAGAAGTTCGTAACACTGTGAAAAATTTTGTTTAATACGTTGGCTAAAAAATATTGTCTACGATTGCTATTGTTTAAATTTCGCAAATTGGCTTCAAGAAACCAACAGTTATAGATAAATGCTTTCAGCGTTGAATTATGTACTACGCCCTCTTAAGGCGGCCGCCTACCTTGAGCGTTAGAGGCTCAGAAGTGACTAATTGTAAGGTCGACCTTGAAGCGCGCATCAGCACCTGCATCACAACTACGAGCCAAGCACTTAGATAACGCGCAGGACTTCAAGCGGAGACTATACAGGATGTTAATGAATGACGTTTAAAACTCTCCGTGACGCTGTAGGAGATGCTAAGACGAGTAAAATAATATATTGGACGCTTGGTGTCGCAAACGCTGGGAAGTGCCTGAAATACGCCACACAAGTTGTGGTATGTGAGGTTCAAAATATATGTTGATGTAGCAAATAAGTAATTTTGAGAAGTCACCCAGTGCATAAAATGGGCAGATCTGCCAGTTCATCGGGCCGCAGATATGTATAAACAATACTAGCCTCTCGCTGAAGCCTCTTCAGTTCTATTCCGTTGGCGTCACCTGCATACTATACCACTGCCAGACTAGTGATTTCTGTAGTACTGTGGTCCTAACTGCTAATACAAACACAAGACAAGAGAGTAGCTGGAGTGAATGGGGACATGTCACGAAATGTTCCAACAGTTGTTGCCATTCATACATAGTATTCATACCTCACAGACCACAACTTATGTGCCGTTCTTCAGGCACTTTCCAGCATTTGCGATACCAAGTGTTCTGTATCAATTTACTTGCCTTAGCATCCAGTGCAGCGAGACAGAGAATTTTAAACGTCATTCATTAACATTCTGTATAATTGTATTGGTGTTAAGTTTGCAGCTTAGTTCAGTTAACGTTTATATCCGAGTTTCACATACATCCTGTTAGTACATTTTGAAGTACGGCAGACTGAAAAGACCGTTTTTTGTTACGTAGGAGGGCTTGCAACAGTGATTTTACTGAGCATGTTGTAGCAGTGACTTTCCGTACTCGTCCGAAGTGTGTTTTCTTACCACACATTGACAAAATAGGCACATGTGGACTGGTTTAGTAAAAGAAACTTCTTTCCCCGCACATTACAGCAGGGGATAGAAGTTGCGCTTAACGTTCAACTGGTGGGCAACAGAGTCGTAGAAACTATTATTTAACTCCGTGTGCGTTATGCATAAATACATATATTCCTTATTAGTTATGTATATATCGGTACGTAAATTTAAGTGTTACATAAACAGAGCTGTATTTACAACTAGCCAACATGTTGGAAAACGAAATAAAAATAAAAATTTTCATGGGCTTTTTCATTTCAGCTTTGTTTTCCTCCGTAGTAAAGTATAACTTTTTTTTTTTTAAATTTCAAGGCTTGCTACGTATTGTTCCATCATGAAAATGAGTGTCAAGCCTAACTTTACGACAACTGGCAATTGCCGTGCAGTGACGGGTCTCCCTTTGAGTTGAAACAATGAAAAGTCGTTATTTGGAGTTTAACAGCCTCTTTAAAGGTTCTCTGAAGAAGGCTTGTGCTTAAAGGTACATGGTATTTCAGCGGTGCATTGTTGACGATAATATTACAACAACAGCTTTTTTTGTGTGACGTAGCCGTAAAATTTCATTTTTACTAGTGTTTCTTAGATGTAATGTCGCTAAACCTTTTATTCGCCTTAGTGCCATAGCGTGGTCGTGATGAATGTAATTATAGCTCCGATTGTACGTTTTGAGCACGTGCAATGAATGTGAATGCTGTTAATACGAAAGACGTGTCTTGGAGTGTATTGCTGGGAGATTCCTTCCGTGTTTTGTTCGCTGCTGACAAGAACGTATACATGAAATAGCAAATCAGTCTAATGATTCTAGAGAGATGCTCAACTGAATGTTGTAATATCCATTTCTTAGCACTAAATGATTGGACCACTCCACGCCACACGCCGCTACTTATATATATATATATATATATATATATATATATATATATATATATATATATATGCAGTAAATTTTTAAGAGCCATCGTTGGCGCAGTGAAAAATTCAGACGTTGGGCCAACGTAGGCAAAATTACGTTGGAACAAATTTTGGAATGTCACGTGAAATTTTGTTGATCCAACGTCAGTTTTCTGTTGGTTGCTAACCAAAAAATATATATATAAGTCAAAGTTTTCTAAATATTAACATGTGTGACGTGGACTTGCATTACTCCTGTTTTTCTTTTTTTTATTTTTGGATTCGAACGTATTTCCTACACTCGCTCAACGTCGATTATTTGTCGAAATTTTGTGTGTAACGGACCTAATGCCAACCGTTTTTTGACTTTGGGCAAACGTTGGATATACAACGTAAATACAATATTCTTGCTAGAAAAGCAAATATAAGTATCCATATCATTAATATTTTGTTTGCAGTATTGTTCAGAGCTACAGAAAATATTAAAATATTTTATAAAAAGTTTTTTCAGGTAATCGACCTGTGATCAAACCAGTGAACATTGTGATGGGAAATTCTTTGCCTAACTCTTTATTCGACGATGCCGATTAATAATTACAGTGCATATTCAAGATTAATATGTGTCTAAGGAAAATTAAAATTTTTTGTTAACAAAATCAAAATACCAAGAAAATCGTATTGCTCCCCCAACCGTTATAGGCAAAATAAATTTGCTATTTTTTTCTGAATTTGTTCTTTTTAAACTATTTAAAGGCCCCGTAAACAACACACTTCCAACGGTATTCGTCACGACATACCTTCGTGACCAATGACCTTTCTTAGCTATTCGATATTAGCGAGTTTTTCGATAAAAAGAAACTAAATTGGCCAGTAATTTAATTTTTGTTGAACTCTAGCAAATATTTAATAATTTACCAAGAAACTATTGGAATTTTGTCCATTACACACAGAATGCTTAGGCCTACCATTAAACAATGTCATGCCAACGTTCGATTAACTAAACAATTCTAATAAACATTACTAAAGCATATCTAAGGGTAATATTTATCGTTATATTTGTCAGCGTCCTTGAGAATAACAAAGACTACTGAAAAAAAAATATATATACACACATTTATGCATATGAGCCGCAGTTAGGGGGATCTGAAGCGTCAATTGCGTGATTACTTTAGACAGTCAAACCATATTTATGTAACATAAAAAAATCCTTGTTTACCGCAATAAACAAGGAGTATGTGATTATCCCTTGCAAATAGCAACATTATTTTGCTGAAAACAAGTGCTTTTCGATTTAACATCAGTAAACAATGACAAATATTTATTTTTGTTCTTGCAATTAAATTGTTAACGTAACATTAGTGTATCATAAAAGCTCGTATGTAATGCCCATCGTATGTTTGCCAACATTTAACCAACAATTTCTAAGTGTAAGAAAATGTATACTGTATTTGATGTATTCTTGCAATGGGACATAATAACGTACTGTACTATTGTGGACACGCCATTGCAATATTATGTCGTACCAGACATCTTACTAAGACTCTTACTTCACCTGACGACGGGAGTAGATGTCAGCTCACGAAACGTCGTGGAAAGTTTGTCTTAAAAATTATTCTGTGATCGTTTGTGTCTTCATCGTTGTGTCGTCTGTCTGTTGTCTGTGACGTGGTCGTTGTTATCCTGTCTTATGTTCAACATACTCTTCGCCTCAGTATTATCTGTACCGTATTAATTGTGGTATCGTGAGTTTTACACATTATTTGATTTTGTGTTTCCACTTTTCTTTTTGCCTTTTTATTATTTTTTAATTGTTGTTGAATAAATTCTTATATTAGTTTATGTATGTGTTGGCTACAGACAAACTTGGCTTGTTATCTCATTATTTAGTTAGAAAGTGCCACGGTGGTCGAGGGGTCAGACCTCTCGCCTCCCACCAAGGCGATCGCCGATCACCGTTCATCCGTCTGGGGTATTAAGACTCGCTGTGACCCAAGTTGACAAAGTGAATGTTTGGAGTTCGATATATATATATATATATATATATATATATATATATATATATATATATATATATATATATATATATATATATATATATATATGTGTGTGTGTGTGTGCGTGTTTGTGTTTTGTTTATAAAAAAGTGTATCTAAATCTACAAAATTCGAGACAGGCCTGATATCCTCATGGAAAAATAACCAGACAATAAGTAAGTAAATTATGTAAACTGAAAATTAAGGGAGAAATAAGTCTTTGAAAACTGTATTCTAAAACTGTTTATTTGAATATCGTAAAGTAAGTGACGTAAATTGGCAATACATACAACATGGTTTAATGACACCGAGATTACACGCAGCTAATTTGATTGTTTATGTTGCTGCCGCAATGTAAGTTCACAGGACAGTTCATACCATCTACCTATCAAACTGCTGAACACACGTTTTGTTACCCGCACATTTCCACAGACTGAACAGTTTGGTCGAGGTTTACAGGAATCAAGCATGCAACGATATTCGTGGCCATAGTTGACGGATATGCATCTAATATAAGGGGAAGCTCGTGAAAATGGCAGTGAAGTTCGCCACATTTACCAAGCCTGTCATCCATATCATCGATGTCCACATCACACCACATTTTCAGTTGAAGACCGACGTCTTTCAGAGAGGCACGGATGAGGTGAAAATGGACAGCACACGAATATGGAGAAGTGTTCATACATTGGTGCTCCATGAAACGTCTTGTGGAGTGTTGGAGAAAATCCTCGTACCAGCGCACGAAGCATTGACGGAGAGGTCAACACTTCCCACAATACTATGCTGCAGCGTGTGTGGCATGAGCAGCATCTATATCCTTACAAAATACAGGCCGTTCAGAGATTGTGCCCCGACGTCTACCTTAAACGACATTTATACGTGCATTGGCGTGTGCATCGCAACACAGAAAATCTACGGGTTGTTAGATCAATTCTTGTCACAGACGAGGCATGTTTATTCAAGAAGGTGTGTTCAACTGAAAAAAAAACTGCCATGTGTGGAACGACGATGATTCACGCTCCACAAGAACCGAAACAACCACCATTGCTTTTTATAAGTGTTTGTGTTGTTATTGTAAACGGCTATTCGATATGGCCCCATGTACTGCATGATCACTTGCCTGGTGCGACCTACACACATTTCTTGATAAACCCGCTACCCATACTGATGGCAGAAGTGCCACTCAACAGCCGAAAAGATGTGATCCCAGCAAGACGGAGCACTGCAATGTATCGACATGATAGCCAGGTATCAACTCGACACCGCGTACCCACACAAGTGGCTCGGTACAGTTGGTCCGCAAGACTACCCACTTGGGTCCTCAGACTTGAATACTTTGGATTGTTTCTTGTCAGGTCACGTCGAAAGCGTCGTACATGAGACTCCAGTACATAAACGGGACGAGTTGTTTCCAAGAATACAGGCCGCGTGCATACTCCTGGTGTATTGCGGAGGATTCAAACCAGGGGCGTAGCCAACAATTTTTTTCAGGGGGGGTTATTACCCATTCACGACAGTAATATAAGCCGGGGGGGGGGTCCGGAGGTCCTCCCCCGGAATTTTTTTTTTTTTTAAGGTACAAAATGGTGCTACTTAAGAACTTTGTGAACGAAAAATTTAATATACCACTTTAATAAATGTTATTAGTTTTAAGGATAAAAAATAGTAAGAAAGTGAAAACCTCCATGCTCTTATATGAAAAATGCAAATACAAATTTAAGCTTTTGCTTCAGCATGTCTGCAGTCGTGTTGGCTCGTGAAACATAGTTTTTAATTTTAATGTTTCCATAGAATTTTTTTGGAGGGGGGGATATATCCCGCTATCCCTCCCCTAACTACGCCCCTGGTTCAAACATCGATTCTTCGTCGCTGCCGACTCTACAATGACGTGGGTGGTCGTCTCTTCAAACAGTTCCAGTAAAGCAATTTCATTGTGTGTTGACTAATAGCTGTTCGCTTTATTTATATTTAATTTATGATTAAATAATGGGACATTTCTTGATATAACTCACATTGTGTCCTAAGTCATGTGTGTTGTAAACGTAATGCATGCTGTTATTGTTGTCGTCCTACATTTGCATACCCGTGAATATATTAGTACCGTCAAGCGGGGTGACTTTGTGCCATGTAGGGGTGACTTTGTGCCGCTCAAAATATTTATTTTCGGGTCATTTAATGAAAAAATGTTAATTTTATATGGGCCGGATAAATTATTTGGGTTTTATAACTGACCTTGTGTTAATTACTTCTTATCATGTAGTTTAAAAATTGAACTTTTAAGGTGGCACAAAGTCACCCCCACATGGCACAAAGTCACCCCGCTTGACGGTAGTCGATTGTGACGGCTTTATTTGGCTGATGGGCCAGTCAGGTGATGTGAGGTTGAGAATATTGTGTTTCTTCGACTTAAGGTTTTGGCAAAACCGCGGTCATTACAGACGAGTGAAAACTAGGCAACAGAAGGCGACTGGGAAAGGTCACGGCAGCGAGGTGTTTACTAATTAGGATGGCCGGAGAAAGGATTTGAACCCGCTGCCTCCTGAATGCCAGTCAAATGTGTTAGGCCGCCTCTCTTGGTGGAGTGGAGATGTATGTGAGATGTCAGATATGCTATTAAGGGCGCGGTCTACCGCAATTTTCATCATCATCATTTTATTTTTTATTTGTACTACATATTTTTTTCTTATTTTAGACACAAAATGTGACTGAATTTGGCTCTTATGAAATTTTTTTTTATCTCTTATAGTTTTCGCGTAATGGCTTGTTAAAGTCATATTTTGCGTGTTTCCGTTTTAACGACCACACTAATAACAACTGATATACCAAACTGAAAAAAATCACAGTCGATAAAGACATTACCGACTACAATGACATGCTCATAAAATTAAAGAATAAAAATTATTTGAATTTTAAAAAGATTCTGAAACTGAAAATAAAATTGAAAAAATTCTATATATATATATATATATATATATATATATATATATATATTTAAATACAAATAATTTTTATTTTTTAATTTTATGAGCATGCCATTGTAGCCTGCAATGTTTTTATCCAGTGTGATTTTTTTCAGTTTGGTATATCAGTTGGTTTTAGTGTGGTCGTTTAAACGGAAATATGCAAAATATGACTTTAACAAGCCATTACGCGAAAACTATAAGAGATAAAAAAAATTTCATAAGAGCCAAATTTAGTCACATTTTGTGTCTAAAATAAGAAAAAAATATGTAGTACAAATAAAAAATAAAATAATGATGTTGAAAATTGCGGTAAACCGCGCCCTTAACTGTCTTCAGAGCATGGAAGGGTGTATATAGTGGGTATGGAGCAGCGCCGGGAATACAGTACATGGTAAAAGGGAGTTCCCCCGATTAAACCTACAGACTTGAGACTTTGCTCCGACACGATCCCCACATACAACATCTGGGAGTTGGTCACCCCGACAATCAAGTCTGATGTGTTAAGAAAGTGATCAGTGTGGCGACTGCATTACCACAGACTCTACAGGCATTTCACCGACATTTATTGGCGTCTGTGTGTGTAATACAAGACGTAACACTCATCCTAACATTATGCAACTATCGTTTAAGACATCATAACCATGTGCAACCAGCAAATGTCTGGCTGTATAACATTGAATAGCATTATTGGAATACGGTTATAGTTAATGTCTAGAAAAGGCTGATTTCAGCTTAAAAACACCAGGAACCATGTTATTGTAAATTATTCATATTTAATGTACCCTCATGAAACAGTAACAGATTAACTTATAGAAGATATTTCTTATACATAACATGTGTAACACCCACTTAGTTTTCATGAATGGGGATTGCTATTGCCGTCCATTTTTTTTCTTGTTGTGTATACTTCGTACTTTGACAATGCAGTACGCAGAAACTCTGTCTTCATCGTTCATTTCGGCAGCGTTCACGGCAAAATAAATCTCACTCAACTACACTTTCAATGGTAGTTACCCGCCTTAGGAATACACTTAGCTTATATGTTATGTACTATTCTGTATCGATCTCTTTTACTATGATGAATCGTCTGCCGAAGTTTGTCGGGCTAGTTCAGCATCATCCTGCATAGTTATCGGATCAAAATATCACATGTGTAGCTTCTCGTTTCTATTTCAGAAAGCAATATATTTATCCTAATAATACCTAACTGATGTCCGAACTCTTGCCGTTAAAAAGCATGATTTAAAACAACCAAATAGATATTTTAATTTGGAAGTAGATGTTTAATGTGAAACGGTCCGGGTTTTCTAACAATAAAAAAAAAAGGATCTTTGAATCCAAATTTTTGAAAATGAAAATAGCCTTACGAGATCACGTACTGTCTATGCATCTGTGTGTGTCTCTAAAACATTTCAAAAAGTGGACCGAATGTTATCAAACTCAGTACACATGTAGTCTTTAGTAAAGTCAACTGATTACGTGTAATGTATTTACTTCATTTTAGTTTCTAATGGCAACCATGATAAAAATGGCCGGTATAAACAAAGGCAATTATTTTTGACTCTAGATATTCTAAGCGTTGAATGCGGCAGAGAAATACTGATGGTTCAGCACTTCGGAAGATATAGCACGACATGTTTAAATAAAGAGTGTATATCGTATTTTGAAGACTGGTCGACAGAATATAACTAAATTACATTTTTGATAGTTCATCATCCAAACTGTGATTAATGTACGGTTTGTTGTTGTAGGTCCGCTTTTTTGGAAGATGATAATCCCAATAGCAAATTTTGGTTGGGCCAACTTAGGCCCAACGTTTTCTCCAAGGTTGGGACAACGTTGGGAAAATTACGTTGGCCAGACATCAAAATTACACTCGGGCCTACGTTGGCCGAATATTGGTTATTCGGTTGGATGCCAACAAGAAAACAACATGTATCCAACAATGGGAGGACGTACATTTTAGGTTGGGCCAATGCAAAATGTCACATGGACCTACGTTGACCAAACTTTGGTTTTTGGTTAGATGCTATCTGATTTCCTACAAATTACCGGCTATATAAGTCATAAAAATTTAAATGATGACATTGCGTCAATTGTGGACATAGTGCCCACAGTATTTAATTACGTTGGGCCAACGTTGGCAAAACGTTGGATGGACAAATTTAAGCCAAATGTATACATATACATCACAAAATACCTCATGAGCAAAAGAAAAGTTCAGCGTTATATGTAAACTAGTATCGAAACCACGACCCTTGCATAATTCCCACGACCCATACTTTATGGATATGTTAAATTACTCATTACTCTACGACGCTAACGAGGGAACTGCATTAACAAATGTGCTCTCTTAGTTACGCTATCGCCACGAATGTTTACTTGGGCCGTGTTAGAATTGGCCGTCTAAGGGCCCTTACCACACTTGAAGCCCTTGAAAAATGCATCGCGGAAGTGACGTCACACACGCCACTGTTCCAATTCACAGCAAGGGCTCATATGCTCCCTAGAATGTCCCCTTCAGCTAAGGGGACGAGCCACTTACCCTTCTGGTGCCCTACGTCCGAATTAACAAAATGCAGCCTACTTCATGAAGAGATCAAGGGCATAGGGCTCAAGGGGAAGTCATCAAGGCCACGTTGCACTGAATTCGAACACGACCCAAGATTACGATTTTGTTTAACACCACATTTTATAAGTTACTTGTGAAATTATTCATTTTGCATGGTTTTAAATTTGTTTTATTTCAACACTTAACATATTGCATCCAGTGAAATACGATATTTGTAATTTTTCAGACAATTTACCACTTAAATATGTTTTTTTATGAAGTCATTTTGTAGGCTCTGAATGCTAATGTCGCACACATAAAAATAAATAGTATTAATTACTCATAAGTAGAAGAAATATTCTCTCTGAAGTGCGAGCAAATTAACACGTAGTTATACATGTGTAGCATTTTTATGTGGTCTAAAATGGGCGAAACGTTTAATTTAAGTGGTTGGCTGTAGATGCCATAATTTTGCTTTCGAGATTATCAATAAATCATACTCATCTTATTAAATTTACGGTAAAATGCGTGCGTATTCCGCAAACATCCAATATTATGACAACAGTTGGTTTTGCAACATTTAATTTAAAAAATATTATTACAGGGGAAAAACTGGATAAATATATTTTATGTGCTTTTGCACAAAACAAATAAGCGAAGATCGAAAAACTATTTTTTTTTTCATAGAAAAAAGTTAAATTTTCAACTAGTATATTATCGTTTCACAACGTTATACCAAAACAAAGGAACACACTTAAACCCAACCAACTTGTCGTAAACATTAAATAACACATTTAAAGGTTAAAAATTTCGTTCTTTTAATAAAGATCATTAAAAAATATTTATACTTAAAAAAAATAAATACAAATAGTTTTACCTGTCCATTTTATACATTTATTTTTGGTTATAAATTTTAATGTTTTTAAAATTTTGGACAAACATAAATTACGTACCAGTACCAAAATATTTCGAATGCTTAACAAAATTGCATTTACAGTGTTCAACTCTAGAAAATAATTTATAGTATATGGGATTTCATCCTCTTTTCTTTTTTAAATGTTTTATCTCTGATGAGACATTATGTAAGTGTTATAACGTCGGCCCTACATGAACTTTCGTACTACGGTAAACTCCCAATTATCCATGTTAATTCGTGCCGCGCAACGCTTGGATAGTTGGGAAACACGGATAACCCGAAGTTAGCACATTTGTTATCACAAAAAAAAAAAATTAAAAATTAATTAATTTATAACTAACTTAAATACCATAACGACTAGTGGTTTTGCCTACAAATATTGCACCGCACAATCTTTTCACCAAAATAAATAAAAATATATCCAGGGTGCACAGTAAACCCGAGGAAAAGTTATGTTGAAATTTCGTTAATCCATTCTAGTGCGATCTCATTATTCCAGGCTTACGCGCAAGAGTTGCCGCATTTGTGTTCCAAAAAGGTTTTTTTTTTACAAAATAATTTAATTTTTTACAGTGATCAGCATACAGAAAGCCACGCGGATAATCCAAAACTGGTTAATCGGTGCACAGATAATCGGGAGTTTACTGTAGGCCATATGTCAACCATACGTTTGCCAACAAGTTGCCAACTGTCGACCGACAATTTTAAATAATCAGAATCCTTGTTTTTAGCTGCTAAAATCTTTATAATTTTCATAGCCTGTGATATTGTGTAGGACAGCTTTCTATTTTTTATTTTGAATGTTATTTTTCATGTTAAATAATAAATGTTGGTTTTATAACATTAAGTGAACAAAAACAGTATTGTAGCAGTTTTCTTTTAATAAAATTGGTAGCCATATTACACGCATATTATTTCATGTTCAGCACTTTTTTATCTAAACTTATTAATTTGGAATGAGGTTTAAAAATTACGGTGGTCCAACCTCATGATTGCTAATAAACACCGGTTGTCTTTCCAACGTTCACCAACAAATAAAACATAGCAATAAACAATAATTTAACAGCCTTTTAATGAAGTGGTAAAGTGATGTGTGTTATGAAATTTATAAATATTATTTCATAAACTTTTTTGTGTTAAAAATCAGTTATAGAATAACGTTGGCCCAACATGCGTATATCTGGTGAAAACAGAAGTGCCCATTCTGACATTTGTCCAACACACCATCAACGAACAAAAAATTGCCGTTTAATATATTTAAATAATTTAATTTCAATAAACTTAGTAATATATAACTGTTATTGAATGTTTTAGCACTATTTCATGAAATAGATCAAGTTGTATGTTTGTTGTAAAATAACGTTGGGTCATCGCAGGTATATGTGATAGTAACCAACAGTTGTCATCGCAACATTTTGCCACCATCCTACCAACGAATAAAGACTTGCAATAAACACGTTTATTTTGAGTAAAATTTATTGTTTTTTTTTTAACAATATTGGGCAAGCATTATTTTAATAGAAGTTATACTTCACAAGTAATTTCCATAATTACCAACTAAAACCAACGGATAGTTTAGCGTGTGTTTCCCAACACAACATATTTTTAGCCTTGGAAATAAATTTTCTAAAGTCGCTACAACGTATATTGCTCCTGGGGTGGTTACATAACAAATACATAAAGATTGTGTCATATTTCGTAGTATTTTATTTTTATTGTAGGTCTGCAGTTATGTAAGAGAGTACCACATGAGTATGTAAATATTCTGTCATATTTCGACAAATTTTTAACTGATGGTAATCAAAGTATAAAATGTAGAATATTCATCGTCTAGGGTTTTTAAATGTAGGGTTTATCGTTGTAGGCACGTCAATTTGGAAGGTAGAAAATTATGAAATATGTATGGGTGGGTTAGTTGCCAAGTGGTGAAAGTCCAAATGCAAATATTTCAGGGGAGAGAATTTAAAGTTTGTATCTGTGTTAAACTTCAGGGATTATGTTATTTAATACGTAATGCAATGGAAAAATGTAGTGGACTAGGACGCACGCCACTTGGTAAGTATGTAGACCTCACTGCAGGTGTAAGTCCATTTTCTATTTTTTGTGACTTGCACCACTTGGCAACTAACCCACCCGTATATGTGTCACACTTGGAGAACTACTAGGCTGACTGTAAGGTTTTGGCTTAATTTTCACCAACTTCGAGGAAAGTAGGATCATTAAAAATGTTGGTAACTTCCTGTCATGCGTGGAGAATTTTTTTTTTTTTTTTTTGCATTTCCATTAATTTTAGATGTCGCTGGAGGTTCCCTAGCCATATTCCCTAAACAGAATTGCATTCGTATTACTTTATCACTTTTCAAAGTTGCACTATACAGGCAGGTTTTGCTCAGTAGCGACAAACAGCAGCAGACGATCCCTGAGAGGATAAGGAGCGAAATATATGATACGGACACGGTTGTATGTTCATGGTGTCAATGCTCGAGTGTATTCATTAATTCATCGTACCTGTATGGTACAATGCAGTGCACAACATGCTGTAATAAGATCACTGTTCTAAGTGACCCCCAGGAGCCTGTAAGCATGCGCGTACGTGACAAAACAGCGACGCACGTGTTCAGATGTGCCATCCTGCAACCGAATAACGTCACAGTCAGCAAGAATGTGTTGTTGCAAGTGTCTAGACGTCAGGTAAGGGCCCCACATACACGACACCTTCCAGGAGTCTCCACAGGTTGCCAGTTGCCTGGTGTGTTCTCGTGTGTGATCTCAATAATTGTCACCTGCAGTTTTTCCCCAATGAGCAAAACAACCATGTGTAAGTACTTGCCAACACGAAGTAATGTTCTGTGGCTGATTGTCAGGACTAGTTGTACTGGATGCAAAATACATAACGATATTTCTCACTATCTTTGCTGTTGGGTAAAATCATGATATTAAAACACGACACTGATTTTAAAACCTTTACTTTTTATGTCATAGATCAATATTTACTGTTACAACTATTGTACTTCTACAAATATCGCAAACAACTAATTTCGTGCTGTTTGTACGCTCTTGAGTGATTCAGTCAATCACTATCCAGAAGAAAAGGTGAGAGAGATAGAGAGATAGAGAGAGAGAGAGAGTAAATCAGATTAACATGCCTATTCTGGACTGTGATGCTTATTACATGCTGGAATTGTTTACAAATAACCTTCTGATGGAACACATTCATGTCTGTGGTCAAATATAGTGAAGTTGAGTTGACAATTTATTCTTGCTGCACATTACAGGTACGCAGAGGCCCAATTATTTCGCGGTTTCATCTGGTAGCAGACTAGACTTCTCACACTGACCACAGTCGAACACACATTGGCTTCTGACCGAACAAGCGGATAGCGCGTGATGTCCCCTCGAAGTATTTTCTTATTTATTACAGGCTTGCGTCAAAATATCTTGTAGTCCAATCACGGATCTGACAGAGAATAATAGCGAGAGATAATGGTTTATCGCGGGAAAACTTGGTTATTAGCTGGATTACAATACACGTTCCACTTACCAGAAGATTGCTGGCTTCAGCTTGTGCTTGGAGTTATTAGACTATTTGACTGAGCCTGTAATAATATTGTAATATGTTATGCCCGTTGCTGGTCTGAAGATGTACATCACCCAATCATTATGTTGCAAGAAACTGCAGCGTTTTCAAGGCTATGTTCATACAAAACATTTTCGTAATATACCATTGTGGTCTCGGGTGTGGACCACTAACTATGTGAGCGGACAAGTGGGATACAGTGAATGAAACAACCGCGGCCGTGATACTGTATTTATTTACATGTAAACACTGCTACATTACGTTGTGTTACACAGCGCGCTACTTACAGGCAAAGCTCTCGCGACCACTGCTAGAGTCAGACTAAGTGTTCCTCCCTGGTCACGCTG
>PNEQ01126214.1:0-75362 GCA_003012365.1 Medauroidea extradentata
CCCATGATTTTTATTCCTACAGGAATATTTTCCTCTTCCTAATGCAGAACATGATTTCTGTCCGAAAGCAATATTGTGAAAGGCGACTCCCTACTTAAAATAATTGATCATGTAAGTATCTGTCTTCGCTCGCGCTAGGATTGTGGAATATGTAACACTTTGGCCCGGTCGTTTCAACTCCCTGAGGCTATTCCTCACACGAAAACCTCATTCAGCCTATGGACAGATTGTAGGAACAGGGAATAAGAAATTGTTCGCCATAATGTCAAGATCTTTCCTTAATATCTAAGAAACTACATGGATTTGATCAACCTCGAGCATGGACAGTAATTATCAGTAGAATCCGCAGATGTACTGAAACACTTCATTAAGTGGGACAAGATTCCGTCACAAAGATGTGATTGTAGGGCTGAAAGACAAACATTCCAGCATATAGTGAACGAGTGCCCCAAGTGAGCCTATGGAGGAACATTAAGGGCGTTCACTTGGCAGAAATTCAAAATTTTATATTTGCTTGGCATAGTGTTAGTTTTATAGACGTTACTTGTGACTACATTTTCTACTTGTATAATTTTTTTAGCTCTCATAGTTTTCCCACAGCGGCATGTTAAAGTCAGAATTTGCAAGTTACAGGAACATAGGTTTAACAAAAACCAAGTTTCTTACTCAAATGAAATAATTTACACTGAAATTATTTAATATGGGCACTATGCCAAAAGATTTAAAAACACACAACAAAGTAATTTTGTCTTTTTTTAGAAATTGCCATAAATGAGGTAAATGTTCGTCATTTTCGGATTTTTTTAAAACGTGCAAAGGAATTACATTGTGTGTTTTATATCTTTTAGCATATAGCCCATATTAATTAATTTCAGTGTAAATTATTTCATCTACATTATTTTGAAAGTCAATATGGAAAAGCTACGAAACAATAATCCTAGGTGTTGATCATTGTGAACTTTATGAGCAAACATTTACCCAGAATGATGATGATTTGGGAAGTGTGATTTGTAGCGACGCTATTATAAAAATGTAAGAGATTTCGGCGTTAGAGATTGTTCTTCAGACATACGTTACTAGGGAAAAACGTTTGGTTGGTCCAACCTGTTGTCTAAGATTGCTGGTTTTTTTATTTTTGCAAATCAACTACGACAAACCTACAGTTTTAGACTGATGATTTAAGCGCTGAATTATGTATCACGATCTCTTTAAGTAATTGCGTGTGTCTTCACACTGTCCACAGAAAACAGTAATGAGTAGGGACGTAAAAAAATCTCGTTTTCTTTCAGGCGCAAGCTAGAATTCCAGCTGCTGTAATTTCGTGTCACTTTTGTAATTGGGCCTTGATGACACTTCTTGGAAGTTAATGGGCCAATAATAAAAATGAACTAAATAAATTCAAACATTTGTGTGTTAGGAAGCATCCAATGAACAGATGTTGTTTGCTTGAATGCAAAAATACCCACAGGTCAGTGAACCATCGAAATTTTCCGGTCTCTAGTGATGAGGTGAGCAGTCTAAAAAAGTGGTCATATGGGGCAAACAGTTGAAGATGTGTTGCGAGCCCAACAACCAGCGGGATGTGAACTTGGTAATCTGTGCCACCTTGGATTAAAAGTGAGTGGGAGGGAAGCAGGAGTGGGGGAAGGAGAAGGGGTGGTGGTGAAAATTCCAGAGGACACCTCAGCCCCTTTTCCCAGTCGAGGCGGAGGGCAAACACACATTCCTGGCGGAATCGAACCCGCACCTCTTGTGTTATCGCTGCGAGCCAGGCATTCAGCAGATATACTGCGACAGAGAGAAAGACAGCGAGAGAGAGAGAGAGTCCTGCCACATTTACGAGCGCAAAAGGGAAGAGGGGCTATTTTATTTAAAATATTCTTGCCCTGGAATCACTGCTAGCGCAAGGGAAATCTGAGCGAATATACGCCGCATACTAAATTAATTTTTTTTACCCCCATTTTCACCTTTCGCTCTCTCTATTCCTCTCTGAAGAAGAGAAGCTACGAGAGCAAGGAAGGAATAGGCGGGGGACGTCGGTATCGCCCATTAAGGAGTTGCCAAGGGTTTTCCGAAAATGTCCTCCCCCACACGTGTGTGTGTGTGTGTGTTTGCGGGGGCTTTAAGGGGAAACAGGGGATGGCTGGTTGTTCTCTTTTAATGATCGCCACCCCTTCGCCCGCTCGCGCGCGCACACACACACCCCTCGCCAGGAATGGTATCTGCGCGGCTTCACACGTCTGCCCCCCTCTCCCCCACCAGTTACCACGGCCCGCCGCCCTAACTTGTCTCTTGTTATTATCCCTCAGACTTTCTCCTGGGCCGGCCTTATCTGCCCGCTGCAACCAGGCCGAGCGGAATGTTCGCGCACGCAACAAGGGCACAAAGGCTCCGAGCTCGAATATACGCGCTTCTCGCATAAACTGTTTCCCGATGAAATTTGCTTTGTTGAAATCACACAATTTTTTTTGTAAAAAAAAAAAAATCCACTGTCTGTTGCTGTACATACTGCCTTTTAAACACTGCCCGGAATTCTTGTCAATCGTTCTTAACAGCTAATGGCTGTTTAGATTTACCGTATTATATAGAATACTGTTAGCGACCAGTGAAAATTATTTCTCTTAAAATTTCACAGATTAAATCGTAAGAACTGTTGTAACACCAACTGTAATGATGATAACAGTTTCGAAGCGTAAACTTACCATTGATGTAAGCAGGGTGACTGGTCGTGAGTAATTGGAGATATACTCGCAGAAGTGTTAATGCTTTGTTGTGGTGGAGGAATATACGATGTTACGTAGGAAAACACTATGCCGGGTTCATTAACATCAAATCAGCTGCTACTGGAGTGCAAGTCATCATGTCACTGTGACATCATTAGGCTAATTTTTCAATAAGCAGATAGGCCCATAATTTTGTCAAAAATTACAAAAAAAAAAAAAAACAATCATGAACAGTGCCATTGTGTGTTCAACAATTTCACTCAAAATACGGTCCTTAAAATTGGATACTAAGATGGTGCATTGTAAGCCGGTTGAACGCGTTTTTGCAATGGAAACATGCACTGTACATACTAATAAGTTGCAACCTATATATTCTGCGTTTTGGCGTGTGTGTTAGGCACAGAATCGAGGAGTACTAAGGGTGCCACCAACCGGCAATTGTAATGCAACATCATCATCTCTATATGCAAGCCACTCAGCTGGTGTGCATGCAGAGCTTTTTAATTTATTCTTTTTCCTAACAGACTTTTGAGTCAGTTTGAAAACGCCATTCTTATCCGTTTTTAAGGGCCCAAAATTCATATTCCTAATAATCTTGTTGAATTTGTAATCTTACGGCGACATAGAAGAGTCTTTGCCTTTTCGTTGGTGCACGTATGTAGGCCTAATGGACGTTAAGTAGTTTAGTAAAAAAGGGTTGATTACAGCTAGCAGGAACATGTTTTAAGCGTATGACACGTGGCCCATTTAGTTACTTCACAGTGCTGATCTTTTCATAGACGTTGCAACTCATAAAAACATTGACTTTTTTCGGAGAGAACCTTAGACTGAATATTGCAGCGATAATGCCAGTGTATGCATGATATCTAGACATTTAGCTAGCTGTAAGGATATTTTTAATATGAACGCTGAATTTGTTAAGATTTTGTGGTAATGTTGTTTACCCCATTTTTTTGCTACTGCAATAGAATTTAATGTACAAGAAGAGGAGGAAAAGAAATAGAACGGAGAGAAGGGTGAGAGAAAGAGAGAAATATTGTGAACTAAAAATGATCAAACAACACAATAAAGTAGTTAAACATATCGCAGCGTATTCTCAGTTTACTGGAACTGTGGGCTGTTTAGTAATTCTGTATCCTCAAACCAGTTATAGAAGCTGAAACCCCAGTTGTAAGTCTTACATCTACCTAGCACGTGGCAGGAAGATTGTGCATGTTAGAGGCACAAAGACATCGAGTGGCAAGGGTGATCCAGGCATGTGTATCTGATACGTCGTCGCCTCTGTGCACAAAGCACTGAAATGGCTGCATGTTATCCGTAGTCGCGTCGTCTTCATGTGACTTTCAGCGGAAATCCTATAGTTTTATGAATTAATAATTATTACTTCGTGCCCTTCTGGTAGTTTAAATGCAATGTAGTGAAGTTTTATACTTTGATAAGAGAGTGAGTGAGACATTTTTTGGTTAGCGCTTAACATCGAGGTCTTTAGCGCTGGTGAGGGGTAACATGAGGTGAGCATGGAGCAGCACCGGAATGAAGGGACGAGGGAAACGAGAGATCCCCGAGAAAAACCCGCCGACCAGCGCGAGCGGCATCGTCCGGCACGATTCCCACATGCGAAAATCCAGGGACCAGCCCCGCCGGGAATCGAGCCCGGATCGCCTTGGTGGGAGGCGAGAGGTCTGACACCTCGACCAGCGCGGCCGCCACTTTGATAAGAAAAAAGGACGGTAAAACCGAGCGAGGTGGCGCAATTGTAACACGCTAGACTCGCATTCGGGAGAACCCGGGGTCGGTCCCCTTCATCGGCCATCCTGATGTCGTTTCCATGGATCCCGGTAATTGCTCCAGGCGAATGCTGGGGGGAAGGGGCTCTTGACAAACACCATGGCCGATTCCTCTCCCATTTCTTGTAATTTTCTCTAGTATCTAATAACCCCACTGCCGACGTTATCTTTGTGAATATATATATATATATATGCTTATCTTGCATGGCGGTAAAAATGCCCGTTTGGAATGCCTTTGCCTTTATGAAACATTCTTAAATGCTATTTGTTAGCATGGTAAACCGGAAATTGTTGTACCGTTATTAAATGACAGACGGGGAAGACTATGGGCATGTTGGGTGCTACCGGCGTTTATAGTAAGTCACAGGCTGAAGTCATATTTCTTCTATAGCTAGTAATGTAGGTTGTCTCGGTCACTAACCAAGTTTTGTCGATTTGAACGTTATGTTTATACGATTGCAAGAAACTCAAAGTTTTAAGATGGCGGAAATAAAAAAAAAATACTACATATTTTACACATATTGTAAATAAATTACTAAATGCGACGTCCACTGTACGTTATATTAGTTTGTTGCGTTGTTATTATAAATTTTGAACACGAGTACTAATTTTTTCGTCGTTATAGTTTTCATTTGTCTACTGTAAAATTTTTTTGTCTGTTAACATCCAGGAGCTGACCGTTATTTCGAGCGGGGAAACGAGAAGCCGTTCTTATTGAATGCTTGTAAATTTTACTCGGGTTAGTGTTTGTACGTCCATCCTACCCTCGTGACTGAATATAATCGTCTTGTGTGACACACCGGAGGAGTGGAATTACGCGCGGTCATAGATCCACGAGGCATCAATACAACGTTGTCATCGGGAAGAAATGCAGCCCGTAGAACACTAGGACGGAGAGAAGTTGACGGACGTGTGGTGGACATGACTCGGTGCTCTGATTGGTGGACGTGTCCCCCTGGGCTGGCCGAGGTCCAGCAGGCAGTTTTAAAAACGTGCGCCGTGCAGGACACGTCCCCTGCCGCTGACAAGAGTCGCGCCATCACGAGGACTCGCGGGACGGTGGACAATACGACCACGTCATCGCGAGACAAACACCCTCGCCGGCCGCACAATGGGGCTGGACGACGTGATGTGACGGCGCCAGAGAGGAAATACGGCGCGATGCTGCCCTCCCGCCAGAGATTTACGCCCGGAGGAACAACAAAGCCGTCCGCTCCACCAATCACCGCTCCGGACCAGCTGCGAAACACCCCTCCTCCTCCCGTCGTACACCTGCGGTCCCGTGACAAGCCTGTCGGAAAAGCCGACGGCAGGAGGAATTAGTGCCGGGGACACCCACGTGATTCGCCGCGCTCTGGTACCCCTGCAATACGGACTATCATCTTCGTCGCTGCCGGAAGAAGCTGACCGAGCTACACGTCGGACTCGCATTATAGTTGAATCCCTGGCTCTGGCCACACTGATTTCGGTTTTCCATGGTTTCCCGAAATCGCTCCAAGCGAATGCTGGGATGGTTCCTTAACAAAGGCCATGGCCGACTCCTCTCACAGCTCCTGTCATTGTACCAAGTTGTCTGTCACCGTCTGTAATGACCTATCTGTCAACGAGACGTAAAGCCCACTTACCTTACCTGTTGGAAGAAGGCCGGCTTCGACGTGACAACCATGACAACTATGGTCACATTACTAGGAGCATGTCCACGAGTCAGTCTTCGGGAAGGTGGGGAAGATTCATACTAAATAATTAAATCTGAACACTTACTTTTTGTTATCTACTTCCTACACGTAAACAAGTAGTAGTTCTGTTATTGATGATTTAAGGACGCAATTTACCTCTAGTGGTTTTGCACTTTACAGACCCAGAAATGACTGAGCGCATCAAATACCGCGTCATAACAACAGCTTAACTAGCGTTCATGATTCCCGCCGAACCATCTTACCATGGGTCTTCAAGCGGTGACCATCTAATGTTATTGGTGGAAAGTCTTTAGTAAAGTTCAGTGCAAGATTCTGAGTTTCCCATACATCAGGATAGCACAGTTTGAAGCAAGGCAGCCCGAAAAGGCTGTTTGTAACTATATTGATGGCCTCACAACTGTGATCATTTTTGTTGAATTTTTTTAAATGGTGTAATTATGAGTTCCTTGTTCACTTCTTTTGTCTTATGAATGCTAAGTTAAATAGCTATGTTTCCACTGCTGGACTTTAGAATTTGCGGTCGAGACACAAAAATAGACAAGGAATACCTAAATCGTTGCGTAGGAAGACAACTTACTCTTAAGAGCTAGTGAGCGCAAACTTTTTTTCTTTACGTTTGGAGACACGGAAACGGGGATGGCTAAATGTCGAATATAACACGTACGTTTAAATACTGCGTCGCCTCTAGGTGCGGAGTACTAACTAGCGCACAGTGTTTTCGTAGGAACCGTTTTTCAATAGGACTTCAAACGATGACCCTATTATTTTATTTGAGGAAAGTATGAGGAAAATTCTAATGCAAGTGTCTATTGTATAGTTTTCCGATTACGGTTGATATTTTCTCAGCTACAGAAACGTGAAAAAGAAATTCTTTACACTTTTGAGAAGTTTGGGAATAATGTTTTTAATAAGCGGACGGCATTTTTAAAATCGCAGGGACATAGTTTGATTTGAATTGCTAATTTGATAAATTAATTAAAACTTCTGCACTACTATCTATATAGTCTGTTATTGCGTGCAGGTATGTACCAGTTGCTTATAGGCGGTTCGGAATAAAGTGAGCACTCGAAAAAGACCTGCTAAAGATCTATTTCCAGCCAATTCGTATCTTTCCAGGCGTAACGGCTAACGACTGGAAAAGTCTAACCTCCTGGGACACAACACTTTATATTTGCGCGTGTAAGATAAATTGTGCAGTCGATAGGTACCTATATAGTTTGATAAAAAGAAGTTAATTAATTATACAAAATACAATTATATCGCTGTCGGTTGAATTTGTTTCAGTATTATTATATTTAAATACGAATAAACACGGAACTATATTGTGTTATTTCGCTGCCAACCATACAAGCAGCAAGGCAACTATAGTTTATGTTGAATTATATGCAGTAACGGCTAGTGATATTTTTCAAAGGTAACATTTTTAGTGTTCACTTTATTCCGAACGGCCTATACCGTTGTCGAGGTCCAAGGCGTGAGGTATTAGCACCGACTATATGTATTGATCACGTGACAATTGTGTTGCATAGACCGAGGTGTATTACTGGAGAGTTCGTACCTCGCCTCTTGTATGCTCTTGTAAACTGGCTGAAGAATGTACCAGCCTCTACCACGTTAATGATTCCACAGGCAACTCAGTGGTGTGGATAGGCATTGCTCAGCACAGCTTACCTTGGAACACTCCGCGCTATGCGACTGGTATCTACACTACATTGGTAATAATAACTACGTGCACTAAACAAACTTAGTAAATGCGCAACTCTGCAGTTTAGTTGTATTTGGTAGCCGGTTTGTTCGTGCGTGTACTTATATTGCAGTCAGCGTGTGTTGATCTACAAGTGCAGGAACCCAGCAAGATGTTGCCTATTGCTATACTCTATCCATTCCAAGATTGCAGCTTGTGTCACTCCGCCTTTTCGCGCGCTTGAACGACATTGGCTGTGCAACAAACCGTCGCACCACCTCCGCGTATCTCGCGAGCTGTCGACAAGTGGAGAAACGGAATCGCACCTCGCTGTGGAGGAAATGGAATCACGATGGACGTGGCGTCGTCGCGTAAGTCGTAGTTTATACATTCCATGCACATATATATATATATATATATATATATATATATATAGCCTATATATATATATATATATATTTCATGCGCACAGAGTGATATTATATTACAGAGGATTAAAAAACGCAACTAAACGATAAAATTACCTATCCCGAACTAAAACACAGCAATTCAGCGTAGGAACTATTTCCTGTCGCAACGACACTGTTAACTAACCAGCCAACCAATGATCGAGAGCTCACCTGTGACAATGTTTATTTCTGCTGCAACCTTGGACTGGATACAGTATACAACGAAATCTTCGGGTGCGGTATAGCCTACACGAGAACGGTGAGTCTGAGAGTTGCATAACAGAACAGCAACAAACGTCACTTCGGCAATGTTTGCACTTGATGATAATATGCACTAAAGCTTCATTTTATGCAAGATGTAGGTTTACCTAAATCGCATGCCACATATTGTTGTTCTTACATAATTGTCATAATATTCTACAAAGTATTCTTCTCAGATTCTATTTTTAAGTAAGTCTACAACTCTGCAGCTCTTAATATTTAAGATGGGTGTCATGTCTCAAATTTTCTTTTCACGTCAGCGGATCTCCTGTCACAATTTTAGTCACATGTTTCTGTACAAATGTGGATGTACACACACACGCGCGTATATATGCATAAATATATTAATCTTAATATTTATGTTCGAACATATTCTTTGATCGTTAATACGTGTGTGTGTTTTTTCGTAATTACACCAACAAACCTCGTAAGATGATTCCATATGTAAAAATAAGCTCACTTACTACTTAAATTAAATTTGAAGTGAGGTAAATAAACCATAGAACTTCGCAATTTTGGATGCAAAATTTGGGAAAGTAAGTGAAACTAATTTACGATTCTAAAAATAATGGGATCTATTGTCGGGATTGTCAGGCAAATAGCAAATGGGCAAAGACTGTCTACGTGTTCCCGTAATGATGATCAGCTGTGACTACCATGCTGTAGCATACTGTTATTTTACCATCGGGGATCTTGAACATTTGATGCTTGTTTGTTGAGTATAAACGCCTTCTTAACAAAACCTACTATTTTTGCTGCTCTATAGTATCCACCGTTTGTATTGTCACTATGCTATTGTTGAACTATTGGGCATAATCATGTACTGTCTATCCCATGTAAGAAATCAGAATTTTGACAGCCGATGCTACCAATATTTGTAACACGTGTCAAACACGTGGCAGAATAACATACCATTTAAACAAGACGTGATCGTATGGCCTGATGAAGCAGTAGGGACAACCCTGATAAACAAATCGGTTAACTTCTATCGCCGACATTGAAAATAATGTGTATTATACGTGAAAATATAAGCATTTTGGAAGAACTGTAATATAACAACACGGTTATGTATCCAGCATTAGTCAGTTAACTATTTTATTCTATCCATATTGCGTCATTTCTATAACTATTTTACAAACAATCGCATAATTGTCAACAGACCTGTACCGGCAACCAAAGCAAAGGATGGTCATTGCGTGAGCTCTCGTGTGTTCGTGTGTGTTTGCGATTATTTTCTTTTAAGGTGTTATTTTAATATTATGTGAGTATATTTAATATATTGTAATACAGGGATTAAAATACCCGGCCTGTGATCGCCAAAGACAACGGGATATTTTAAGACGCGTTTTGGAAGACGGGAACTGGAAAGTGGAAAAACGTTCAGCCTTGCAGCAGCATGGCATGTCTACAAAACAGTCGCTAAGTAAGAAGCAAATAATCCGCCCAGAGAAAAGTGCTACAGAAAATAAATAATCTTACCTATCTTTCATTTTCACAATAATTTGTGGGTAAACTCTTACGGTTCTTGTTGTAGGCCTATATGTAAACATGATTTTTCAAGTTGCCGACTGAATAAATTGATGCGCATCTTGGTGTTCCGACCAGCTGTGTCTCAGCCTAGAGACGGGGATAGATTGCAATCCCCGAAACGTTGCAGTTTTTCGTTGGTTTTAACTTGTGTTGTCTATTGTCTTGCCTTTGTTGTCCACTGTTCACTGTTTTTCGTCTATTTCCATCTTGTTTCATATTGGGAATCTGGTTCTATATCTGTGTCCGTCTCTTGTGTATGTCTTTTGTGTCTGAGTGTTGTGTCGATATTCGACTGAATTCCATTTCTAGAATTTTTTGTTGTCTAATATAACTTTTATTTAAAAAAAACTGACAGAATTCCTCTGGGATTGCTTTTTTTATATTTTTGTGTGCGTTTTATATATTTTTTTCTTGTTTGTTTTCGTACTTTGTCATTCAACACAGGTTTGATCAGCTAAACGTGTGCAATGGCGTATGTCCACAAGCCAATGAAATTTAATTGTAAACCCCCATTGCAACAAACATTTAAAAATCTAATAATAATATAACTTATATTTTGACATGACTGTCAACTGGAAAGCACATGGTGATGGAAGGATACGTAATGTTTATGTTTACATTGTCCTAATTTTTTTATGATCTGTCAAATAATGGAATTCTTATACGGTATAGACTGTACCTCATCGCATTTGGTGCTGATATATACATTGTGTTTGTATGTAGGCCTATATACATATGTGTATATAATTTAATGTACGTGTTTAAAATAAAACTTAAATCGTACGATTTTTAGTTAAATAGCAAAACATTTTCGGTTTCTAGTAGCAATGCCTGTTAAAAATTAAGGATTTTCATGTAAGACTTACAGAGTGCGTCGTGAGTTTAATCTGAATTTGTTATGCCCTTTAGGCTAAACACAGAAACTCATTGTAGGACATAAGGTCGTGAAAAATATAATTTTTGTAGTAAAAGTCTGTAGTAAAGTTAGGCAGTAATGTCTTAAATGTCTTCGTACTTTGTTAAGGCCCATTCGCTTTCAGTATTCGACGATTGAAATTCCTGTTGACAGGACCTGGAGAGGCCATGCATATTTAGTAGATGTTTAGTAGATGTGATATTCAGTTGAGTTGAGTTAGCCGTGTATCGGAAATTTTTATTTGTGCAGTGGGTTCAACGATATAAATAAGTTGTTTTGCTAGACATAATAAATATAGGTCATTCGGGATAAAGTGAGCACTAAAGATTTAACCTTTGAAAAAAATTACTAGCCGTTACTGCATATAAGTCACCATTAGCAAAAGTTACTTTACTGCTTGTATGGTTGGTAGCGATTCGTCGCATGTAGTTCCGTGTATTTTCCTATTTGAATACAACATTAGTGAAAGAACATCAGATGAAACCGATCTCTCTGTATTTAATATACTTCAAAATATTTATTTATGATCTTATTGACATTTCTACTTACAGTACAATTAAACTCGATTGGCAGCAGGAGAATGTGACGCTGTCGTCGACCTCACGTCATCTTGCTCGTTACAGCTTGCGCCGCGCTTCAGACAGTTCAAAGTTCCACCGACAGGTGGCATCAGAGGTAGGTTCTCGACATGGCCTCTTGGTTCTCGCCGTTTTTCGCCGCCCCGCCATTTGCATCATTTGCGTGTGTATATAGTGTCTCTGCGTGTGTTTGTCCGTTGTGCGTATATACAGATTCAAAAGTATTGGAAATTACTATGAATATTATTGCCAAACTATGTGAAACCATCGGTATTCTGTAAATTATGTTTTACGTTTGCCAGCCTAGAAACAACATACTATTTATTCCACATACTAAGAAAATACGTTATTTATTGTTTCTGAAGTGGTGCGTCGTCGTTGTTCGTGGCAGTAGAACTGAACGAAACTTGAATTCTTGAATTGCGTGTGTCATGTCTGTTTTTAGTGGCGGTTTTGAGTTACAAATTCAAATAAAATATGTCAGCATTTACGAGATTCGTAACGGCAATAGTGCGTGTTGTATAAATTAGTCGATGGAGAGAAACCAGCGTTATGAGACATTAACGCGCAGGTATTTATAACTAAGGTTACTTTTTAATATATTTTATATTCAGCCCCGTTCATTTAATGAGTAAATATTGTAGCTAAAATGTATCGGAGAAGTTTAATGTAGTTGTAAACATTGGACGAACCTATGTAAATAACAGCACGTGGCAATGTTGATGTTTACATGTAGCGGAAAGATATAAACTGGCAGAAAATAGAAATTAATCAGGGCTTCTTTGAGTGTTCACTTTATTCCGAATCACCTATAATTTAATTTGGTGCACTATGCTTTTAATGTCACTTGGTTAGAAAACAAATTTAGTGAAACCTACGGTAGACTTGTACATGATTAATTCCTCAAATTTGCAGTTGGGAGTTAGTCAGAACCAAAAATGCTTGGCGAGTGACAAAAAATGTATGCGAGATACTGTACAGTATATTGTTGAAAGGCATGAGAAAATTAGCCCTTACTTTTATATAAATTTTATAAGTAAAAATGCCTATCTTTTGTCGCATTTCCTCAGGAAAATTGTCTCTTTCTTGAAACAAAATTTATCTGGAAATCCGTTTTTCTTACGCAGTTCTTCTTCAAAAGCTCAGCATTTTTCTAAGAATCTTCGCGTTTAATTTTTTCTCCCCTCAAGAAAGCCAATGGTGCAAGTGAGATTAGGTCCTCTTTAACAAGTTTTAGGTAAAAATAACTTAAGAGCTGTTTAAGTAGAAAATGGCCTCGAACCGCTCTCCCCCCTTTCCCGTGGAAATCCCTTCTTCTTGGACCCTGAGACGAAGTTTTTTTCTTCTTTTTTTTTTGCACCACGGTAAAAATTACATTACGTAATCTTTTTTGTCTCTTGGCACTTTTTTTTTTCAGAATCCTTTTTACTGCGGCTTTTATCCCAAGCCCTTTCAAGATAAAAAATAATCATACTGAAGACGATGGCTAGATTATGCAAGTAATTTGGATTCCGTCCATTAGCGTATACAAGAATATTTAATGGGTTAGATCTACAAGTTCACAATCGATGGACCGAAAGCAAGAATGCAGCAAGCACCAGTCATCTTTGCTTCGTACTCATAAGTGTTTGTAAGTAATTTTTTGGGAAATTAAGAAATACATTTTTAGCTTGTTTAAATAATTTGTTAATCGATTTTTGTGCAATGAAACAAAAAATTCTAAGTATTTTATTTTTTGAGACATGTCACTTGCCCAGAATGTAGTAACCCAGCGTTTGGATAAGAAATTTATTAGTATTTAAGGAATGGTCGACTTTAGTAATTATATTTTAAGCCACCTAAGCACTTCACTCAAACTGGAAGTCGAGTACTCATGAATTGAAACTGCAAAACTTCTTCGGTGTAAATGAAGTCTGGAATAATTGTCTTAAGTCTAACAATTAAAGGCGTTCTCATAATACAGACCTTACGTTTTTTTTTCTTTTCGTTTCCAAATTTTATTAAATGTTTTATCTTAATAATTTGTTTCCACTAGGTTTGTTGTCAATGCTTATTTCTGTGATATAATTACTTTTACGAGTAATTTTTTTTAAAACATGTTCACTACGTTTGTGTGACATTTCTGCTATTAAAATACCGGTAATCGCTGCGTTTATATTAACAATAGTATGATGCCAAAGGAAACACGCTTAACACAGTTTTCACATATTTTATTTATTTATTCACTGATCCACCACTTCATCCACTTTATGAACAAAACACTTTGGGGATACGATTTATGTTAAAAGGTTACAACATTACAAAATACAAGTTTACATACACATACAGTCATACTGAAGAAGTTAACTACGTAGCAGTTCAAATATATTTGCCCAGATCGTATTTGCGTTATTTAATACAGCACTAGGCATGCATTAGCCCGGACCCCACAAGCAGTTTCGGTAAAAATAATAAATACATACGTACATTTTTAAAGAACCAGAAACAATTTAAGTGGTATATAAAACATTACATGCGTTAACTGCAGTACGGTGACTTGTTGTAACTGTGACATACCACTTTTGTCGATATCAATAGGAATGGCATTGAACGATTATCGTACAGACTAAGTTAATGAGACTATTGCCCCTTTCATTTGTGCTGATGTACCGTGTACGTGGAAGTAATGCGGGTTGCGGACGATTGGATAGGCAGGGGTCTGTTATTAAAGACCCTATAGCAGCACCAAACGCACCAGTTGGTTTTACAGGTGCGTTGTTGCAAAATCATGCATTAAAAAAAGTATTTGTAATTTAGTACTACAGGATATCGTGCCTATGAAGAACTGATTTTTAGTTAAAGATATAAAAATCGCAAATAGCACAGGTCGTATTCTAGCTAATATAGATAAAAAGTACCTCTCAATGTTTATGCAGCAAATCATTTTTAATTCGTTAACAAAAATACGTACAGCGTAACAAACGCATGAAAATGTTACCAAAAGTGGCATTAGATAAATTATCACTCCCCCCCCCCCAACTCCCCTAAATTCCGCCAGTGTGTGTTATTACGTCCAAATAATTAACTAAAACTTTGACTTGGTGGTATTTGTAGCATCTTCAGATGAATCATGGGAATAATCTGAGGTTTGATACGAGAACACAACTGCATCTCTGGCGTAGACTGTAATAAATAATTGTAGTAAAGGTTCCCGAAAATATGTCAAGTTGTCAGATTTGTTAATGTCGTTAAACTACCACTTCTGAACACACACTATTCAGACACGTGAGATATTCAAATGGACGATTGCGTTAAACGCTTTAAGAAGCCTTTCACAACAGTAAGATCTGAGTGTGTTAACTTAGTCCTGTAGTTTTGCTACACTACACCAGTACCATTCAATATTCTCTTTCTTGCGAGTAACGACAATGCCGTACCCGATACGCTCCCTCGTGTCGCCCTTACTGCTCTGCTTGGGAAAATTCGGAAAACTATAATTATAACAAGCACTGCCCAACTCTTATACATTGCATTAATAGTAGTTTCCCACCAGTAAAATACGTTTTAGGCCGCGTACACACTTGCGAGCCGAGCGGTTCGCGAATAGCTCGTGAGCCGCTCGCAACGTGTTCGTGGTAAAATTTATTTCGACGAACCTCCAGCGATCCACTGGACAGCCGAACCAACAAAGAGCCTACAACGAGTGTATGATAGTCTACTAATAGCAAGGAAGGTTCGTGAGCACTGTCCAAACACACGAACCTGCAGCGAACGTGTCCAGACTAGCGCTGCGAATCCTTTTGTGTTCGTCGAAAAAACCGACTTCCTTCGGATCGTCGCGAGCGGCTCGTAGGGGGCTCGTATGTCGCTCGTGACAGCGTACAAACTGGCGAGCATGCTGCTCACGAGCGATTCGCGAACCGCTCGACTCGCAAGTGTTACGCAGCCTTAGATTCCGTAGTTTTCGTACTAGAGCATACCAAAGTAGTGATTTGACATTTTTCGATACTTACCTAAAGTAAAAACTATTCAAACGGTACAAATGAAATAATTTTGAGTGAAAGTAAATGTATGAATCTAGAGAATGACACCTTTGTTATTTCACGAAAAATTAATTTTTTTTAATACAGATATTCAAAGATATGCAATAATTTAGGTACATTCAAGATATTTTCTTTTAACACGAAAAATAATTACGTGCAATCACAATGGTGTCTTTATGAAGTATAATAAATTTAATTTTACTTTAAATTATTTATTAATATAATTTGTATAGTTGTTACTTTGGGTAAACAGTGGAAATGGTCAAATTGCTACTTCGACGTCGGCTTGTGCGAAAACTGTGGAACCGAAAAATATTTTATTTGTGGGTAATTATTATTAATGCAATGTGAAAGAGTAGGTTAGTGTTTGGTGCAATTATAATATTACGAATTTTTCGGTGCAGAGCTCCCTGAAAGCTTTTTATATGAGGACCAACCACTCCTTCGCTTCTTTTAATAAAATATACTTATCAAAGTATTATTCGCGTGTTATTATCTTTTGGTCACAGTATGATGTCAAATAATTGACTTATTACTTCAGACAACCACATAATTTAAAATTTAATTTATAAACTGGCTTTAATTTCAACGCATTTGAATACGGTTACGCAGTAACAGCGTGGTTAAAAATCTCAGATAACTTACAAATGAAGCAAATTAAAATGGTTAATTTAGCTTCTTATGCCGAGCGGTAACGTCCTAAATTTTTTCCCGCCCTTTCATTCCGGCGCTGCTCCATACTCACAAGTCACCTCTCACCCCCTCCTGACACGCCAACACACTTCAACCGTCACTCGACTACGCGGACATCTGCGAGCCAACCAGCCCGGCGTATGTCGAAACTGCAGCAACCATCGCAAGTGAAATATTGTAATGTGAAACTTTCACTACAGTTCCTCACACTACGTTAACCTAACCTTCGTAACATATGTCAGTTTACTTTCAACATCCCTGTTTTTTGTACTACAACAAATGCCATAGAAATGTCTGCACATGAAAGACCTTTTGTATTCAAACTAAATGTAAGTAGCTTGGTTGCACAGACCGTAGAAACAAGGATTGAAGAGTAGAGTTACCTGGTTCTTGAATTCGGTTGCAGCGTGGCCGAAAAAATATATCATTTTGTTACGGAACTAGTAAAATTATGACAAACTGAAGTGTTTTGTTTGATATACGTGTCTGCTAGCTAATGGTGCTGAGTTGCAGGAAACTTACAGTTACTCAAAAGGGACTAGGCACGAAAAAATGAGCAACAAAAGATAAACTTAGCAACAAACCAGGGAATCCAGAATTGGCTGAAGTCAACAAATACACAAATGATTCCGAAATATGAGTAGAGTCGGTATGCAGTGGAAACCAAAAAACTAAAAATTAAAATCAAACAGACAAACGCCAAACAAGATGCATGCACAAGGCGGCGGTGATGGGCAAAGACTCAAACTTAAATGACCATTGCAACAGAAATGGTTGTAGACAAAACAACACAGCGAATATAACACAGAAGATAATAGTAGGCTCCACTCAACAACAGATGCTATTGTCGGTATAGGTCAATTGGGATAAAGTAAGAACTAAAAATTTAACCTTTGAAAAATAGCACTAGTCGTTAGTGCATACAATTCAACATTTACTCTAGTTGCTTTATTTCTTGTGTGGTTGGCAGCGAAATTACACAATATAGTTCCGCGTATTTATATTTAAATACAACACTATTGGAATAAAAGCATTCAAAATCGACAATATTGTATTTTATATAATTTTTAAAACTTTTTTTTTAACAAACTGTATGGATTTGTACTGACTGTACAATTTATCTTATGCGCGCAACCATCAAGTAACGTGGCCAGATAGGTTAGACATTTCTCGTCGTTAGCCGTTACGAGCGGAAAGATACGAATTGGTTGAAAATAGAACTTTAGCAGTGCTTTCTTGAGTGCTCACTTTATCCCGAACCACCTATTGCTGGTATCTTGTCCCGTCTTCAGGCACACGAACAATCTGAGGAACTCCAGCTGTCCGACTGATTTCTTAGTCATTTTATATCACTGTGCGTGTTTTGCAACCCTCTAACATTCGCTAGTAATGGTGCGTATACGTCAAAACTCTTTGCCATACATCCCCATTGCAGGGGCCGCGGTGTCCGAGCGGTCAGATCGCTCGGCTCCCAACAAGGCGATCCGGGCTCGATCCCCGGCGGGTTCGGCCCGGATTTTTCGCATGTGAGGAATGTGGCAGACATTGCCATTGGCCGGCGGGTTTTCTGGGGGATCTCCCGTTTCCCCCGCCTTTCTTATTCTGTCACTTCTCCACTGTAGGGCTTCATTTCATGTCGTTCATCAGGATCTACAGATGCCTACGGACGTCCAGTTAAAATCTGCAAACGGGGTACGATACGCCGCCCTCGGGTTCCTTCCCCATGTGCTATTTATTTTATTTTATCCCCACTGCAAAAATCATTCATAGTGAAAATAAGTACTCCAAATACTCTTGTATGAAAAGCAAAGTCATTCCAGACGGTGATGAATGGTACTTTATGGGCATCGCGTATGTTAAAAATGCTATTTTCTTAGTCCCCAAGCATCAAGAACATCTTTTTCCATTCTGCTGCATCTCAAAATGTAATAACTGAATATGAACAAAACTACTATAAAGACATGGACAAGACTGTGATACGTTGTCGCGTGTAGTAAAAAAACACGAGGTAACTTCTCAAGTTGGTTCCCGTGACAGACTGCCTCTGTATACGTGAGTCACAAAACCGATGCAGCGCTCTTAAGGGTGTTCAAGTGCGATAAAGTCATAATTTTATATTTATATGAAATAGTGTTAGTTTTGTAGACGATACTTGTGAGTGCAGTTTACTCTTACGAAACAATTTTAGCTGACGTAGTTTTCTCATAACGGGGCGTCAAAGTCAAAATTTGCATGTTCTGCTGCCATGTAAATAGTGAAAACCAATTGACTTACGTACATAAAATAATTCACAGTGAAATAACATACTATGGGCTACGTAATAAAACATTTGAAAAAATCTCGCGAACTGTTTTTGTGTTTAAAAAAAATTCTGAATTTGCAACTTTTCTGTACTTTTTGCGATTTTGTTTCTTAATTCAAAATATTACGTCATTGTATTTTTTAATGTTTAATTGCATAGCTCATGGGCTGTAAGTTCACAGTGAATTATTTTGTATAAGTAGGTCAGTTGGTTTCCACTATTTGCATGGCAGTGTAACAACCAAATTTTGACTTTGACACACCGCTATGAGAAAACTATGAGAGCAAAAATTGTTTCGTAAGAGTAAACTGCACTGACAAGTATCGTCTACAAAACTAACAATATTTCATAAAAAATATTAAATTATGATTTTATCGCAGTTGAACACCCTTAAGGTGCCGCTGACCGGAGTATGTAGTGTATTATCACCTCTGCGCACAAGCCACTAATTTGCGTGCAGTGCTCTACTATAATTATTTTATCTTGTCGGACCTTTAACCTGTCACCATATTGTTTGCGGAAAAAGTGTTTCAAAATTTAACGCACATTTCTGTTTTTGTACTTCTAGAATTCGATTGATATTTCCCCAGATACGGCAGTTAGAAAAAAATCATTTTTAGCAATTTTGAAAGGCGCGAAAATCGTGGCAATAATAAGCGTGCCTAATCTGAAAATTATAGCTAGCGAAATAGTTATTTACTACTTTTTGTTTTCATTCAGTAAGTAAATTTAAATGTTTGAATTCCAGTACATTCTACCAGAGATAATTAGTATATATTATTAAAAAAAAAAAAAATAGTTGAGACTTCAAGCCTTATGCTCGCATGAACGTGTCTCCTTGCAGGTTTCACAATACAATTGTTGTGATTTATTGTTGGATTTTCTGCGGCAAGGTATCATTCACTTGTAATGTCGCACGTCCATTCAAATGTGACATTTGTTCCTTTGGGTATATGAGTGAATACATAACAATTAAATGTGCGCTCTACGCATTTGGCAGCAAAAGGCCTCAAGCCGTTATGTATAAAAAATAACAACCAGGGAAATGATATTTAACGCTCTGTCGTATAAGTTATTTGAATATCTACTGCATACTGTATACATATTACTCACTCTGTGCGTCCATTGCAAACATTTGAATTATCTTCGCCGTCAGCTACAAATGGCAAACCGGACGTTATTGAGTTCTGATTTCCAGGGAAACTGTGTATTTGATCGAAAAATCCGCAAAAAAGTTGTATGTATTATATATGCAATTTTTATTTCTATACGGAATAATTTAATATATCTTTGTAATGTTATTCATAGACGAATGAAATAATATTAAGGCTACAGGTTCCTATTTGTGCTGTTTTGGAGGTTTATTTTTTAAATACTGTAGGGGAGCAGATTTTGCAAAACCGTTACATATAAAAACTGGAAATTATTTGTACTATGTAGCATTATTTTTGTCGAAACATCAATTCCCTTAATTTTGGCTAATTATCGACTTAATTAAATTTCCTTAAAGGCAATAACTAGTCAAAATTCTAAGAAAATATATTTTGAAAAATGTTACGCTACGTAGTACAAACAATTTTCAACATTTCTATGCAACAATTTTGCGGCATCTGCTCCCTTTCAGGATTTAAAAAAATTAACCAGTGTCCTTAAGTTGTATAGTGTGAAATACACCGTTTTGAAACCGTTAGTTTCGTTCACAATCTGCCAGTTTCGTGACTAGTTCCGGTTTAGTGCATTCCTGGTAATGAACAAGCTTCCTTAAGCCAGTCGCCCAAAACTGAAACATCCCCGGTCCCGATCCTTTATCAGAAACTAATCTTGCAGTCATACCAAACTCTGGTTTAAACTTTCCTCAAACTGTCTCCGCTCTGAATACTCTTTCTCTGCTATAGCATAACTTAGTTCCGGTAAATAAATGTTTAAATACGAACCACTGCGAAGTAGTTTTGTCGCAAAGAAAATTTTTTTTAAGTGTGCAATAACGGCAGCAAAAAATTGCGTTGCCGTCAAAATAGTACATTAATAATATTTATGGTAAATTAATAAATATCGTATGAAGGGTGAACCTAGGGCTAAGCACAACGCTTCGAGATGTGGGCATTTCTGGTAGTATTCCCTAGATTTATTGATTGAAGAGATTTTGATTAGCACTTAACATCTAGGTATTTAGCGCTGGTGAGGGGTGACATGATGTACGGGGCAGCGCCGGAATGAAGGGGGGAAACGGGAAATCCCCCGAGAAAACCCCGCCGACCAGCCGCATCGTCCGGCACTATTCCCAGATGTGAAAATCCAGGGACAAACCCCGCCGGGTATCGAATCCGGATCGCCTTGGTGAGAAACGAGTAGTCTGATTACATATTTTTTTAAATACGAAAGTTAAGTTATTTGGTACAATGGCAACGATCAACTACGTCGCAACTGCGCCAAACATTTCTTTATTTTTGACTTAACACTTCATGTGATCCGAGTTGACTTAATAACAAATGTAATTTGACGAATTTAAGTGACCAATCCTTACAAACACTAATTGACACCCAGTCGGACCTGAGATTCGAACCCAGTACCTCTCGCATTGTAAACCGGTTCATGGTCTATTACGTTACGAAGGTTCGAACCATCACAACACCACCGCGGCAAAGCCAATTATAGTTGTTTTAAAACAATCTCAGTGCATAAACCATTACTATGTTTTGCTAATAAAATGAAATTGTTCTCGAACATATCTTTTTCAAGACAAAAATTACTACCATTAATGACTTGCAATTTAATCTTTCTTGCGTAAATCATTACAGAACATAAACGCCTCAACGAAACATATTCATTATAAACTTCCACGCTGTTTTACTGTAAGGAACATATTTGGTCTTACAATTAAATAATGAGGGGCAGATGACATACTGTAGATAGTTGAAGTTTTTTAACACAAAATTTTATTTTTAAACATTATTGTCTTTGCTACAAAGAAAATAATATTATCATAAAAGAAAACTCTTGAAAGATAAATTTGTTAACTGCAATTATATTATTTGAAATTTTCTTTGCTGGAAAGCAGATTTCTTTGCCACATGCTAAACAGGACCTTTTTCTTTACACCTGACAATAAATGTATACATATAATATATATATATATATATATATATATATATATATATATATATATATATATATATATATATATATATATATATACACACACATTTATTGTCAGGTATAAAGAACTAAAGAAAAATGTTTTCACTGTGTAGAGTTTTATATAAATTTAAAAATCAACACTCAGAAACAAACAAATGTAGCATTCCTACGAAACAATGCTTCCGTTCTACCAGCGAAACGCATTCATTCAACTTATCTACCGCGCCAAGGTCGAAGTTCCAAATTACGGCGTGGTAAATAGTTCACCATAGTCTCGTCATATCAGCAACATTTTTGATCACAATGTTGGTAAAAAGTATTTCGTATGATTTTTTTTTTTTTTTTTTAAATATCGACTTTAATATCCCAGAATGTGTCAACAAACATTTGTAGCATTAACAACTTATGTATCGCGCTGTTTTACGGTAAAAAAAACGCAGTTGTCTTAAATTTGTTTAATTGTTGGCATTAACTTCGTGGGTTTGTTCTTGGTAGGGCGTAGAAAATGACTCAGCGATACGTTTTATCACAAAGTTTCTTGAATTTTTTTTTTTTAATTTGCAGTAAAGTGTTTTTTTAATAATTGTTATATAACAAGCTAAAATAATTAGATTATTTTATTATTTTCAAAATTTTGGTTTGTTTATGCATACACAAAATTCAGCTCCAAGGTCTGTTAACAGTTCGATGTGTCTAACATTTTGTTATTGTCATTTACATAACAAAATACAGTATATGAGACAATACAATAGATAATACAGCACTAGACACAACAGATGATACCAATTTTAGACAATGAAATACGGAACAGTTCAGTGGCTAGTTTACAATTAAGGGTAGGTTAATTTTATTAATTTGTTCACCGTATTCTACGCCCAATTGCAGCCAAGTGTGCAAAAGTAAATAGGAAACGAAAGTTATGTGAGAATGTATACTGTATTAATGGAAGATGGTGACGTATGTTCCGCCCAAACAAAGTTGTGCGCAATAAGACTTAAGGGGGAGTGGTAGACAACTTTATTGTGTTTTCAGTTTTTGAGCCATAACATTTATTCAAATTGTATTATCAAAATTGTCTCTTCGACATTACAAAGGATATATTCTTGGTAAACTGCTCGACATAAATAATAATGGAATCTTTCATTAATTTGTCATGCAGAATCATTGCAAGATAATTACAGGTTAAATTTCAAGATATCTCTTGTAGTGATTCTGCATTGCATGTTAATGAAATATTCCATTATTATTTACGTAAATCAGTTCACAAAGAATATATTCCATGATTGTCGTCGAAGAGAACATGTTAATACAGTTTAAATAAATATTATGGCTCAAAAACTGTAAATACAATAAAATTGCCGAACACTCCCCCTGAAGCTGTGAAGTATCACGTGATCGGTGCACCTCTGTCTTCCACTCTGGTCCAGCAGCAGGGGGGAAGCTGGGTAATTGTGTAGGTGGGGGGAAGGGGGGTGCCGGTAAACACAGCGCAAGGATCTTTGTAGGCGAGCTGGGCTGCCCCGATATGGTGGCGCCCGTATCTAGTCTCCAACACCCTCCCCTCTTCAGGGAGATGAGTCGGCGTGCTCCCTCTTCCGCGCGCAGACCACGTGGGCGCCCACACGGGCCTGCCAACACGGCCGGCCGGCGTCCTTCCGCTGGTTGGCACCACTGTCAACACTCCCCCTCCCCTCCCCCTTCCCCTTCCTCTACCGCCCTTATCCACCACTCAACTCTCCGAGCGAGACGGGCGTCTAGGGGCATCCAGCAGCGTTCCCGCCGAGATGTGTTCGCCCTTCGGTTCTGGGGAAAAAAGTCCCGTCTCATTTATACTATGTTTTGTATAACTTTGGTAACATTTGACTTCTGCTTATAGGCAATAGTTTTTAATATTTTGTTAATGCAAGCAGAGGCGGATCCAGATACCGTTTTTTCTTGGGGGGAGGGGAGATATGCCTTAAAAAGTAGCTACACTCACACCCCGAGTAAAATGAGGAGGGTCCGGGGGAAAATTTAGTTTTTATGATGTAAAATGATGCTATTTACGGTGTTCCCTAGATAAAAAAATTTGAACGTACGACTTTAAAAAATAGTAATAATTTCAGAATAAACTATACATAAAATAAAAGGGGTACCTGGGCCTCCTGACCCCCATTCCCGTCAGATCTGTCTCTGAATCATTTTATTTTAATTTTTTAATTTTTATTTGTTTCAGTTCTAAAATGAACCTAAGATGTCCATTTCGACATTAGTACCGTAAATTACTTCTTATTGCATTGTGTCAAAAAGCACGAAATGTTAAATATTATTGTCTTTAAGTAGCTGTAAAATTTTGTCTATCCTATGCGAAACAGACTATAGTTCCCTAGCTTCCACGCCTTCTTAAAGTTGTCACCGTACACGTGCTTCAAAAGCGTTGCAATGTGCGAGGAAATACGTTGATTAAAAATTTTATTTCGTAGCAACTAAAAACGGGTTTTCCAATCTGTTATAACTAAACAACTACTCACAGGATTTGTGTGGAACTACGGTAGAAATGTGTACTGAACTTTGCTTAAGCCTTTTATTACCAATAAAGAGATAGGGTCATCACTAAAAGTGTCAGTCAGGCGAGTGATCTATGATACCAGTGCACGCCATGTCAGTGTCTTGTGGTAGAGGCGATACCGCACCAGAAGAGACGGCCAACATCGTCCTTGGCGCCGTGCCTCGCTCACACGAACATACGGCTACCAGACGGGTGCCTTAAGGAAGCCGCCTTGCTTGGACGTGAACGTTCGTGACCTTGAAGTGCGGAAGTGGTAAGGACGACACAGTGCGCGCATCATGCCTCACCCTAGCCTCTAGGTGCAAGTCTTTGAACAGGCGTGTAGTCTTCTCGTTGATAACTTCCCTCTATGAGACATTCAATGGTGATCCGATCATTTTATTGATGTATTGCTAAACGCCAGTAAGGGTATTATAGATGCCTCTATTTTTTTACTGAGCTGCGCCATGATTTCCATTCCAAAAAAAAAAATATTGTCAAAACATCATTATTAACCAGAAAAGATTATTTAAATAGTAGTATATGTCCTCACATGGGTAAAAACATGTGTAACGTTATTTGATTCTTTTACTCTTAAACAAATACCACGTACTCTCGGTTAATCGTTTCAGGGGCGGATCTTGTGAAAGGGTGGGGGTCATAGAGGCCAGGGCCCCTCCCGAGATTTCTCCTAAAATATCAAACGAAATAAGTGCATAGTGAAATATTGAAAATATGACTTCATTCTTTTCCTAGAGCTCTGTAAAAGACAACACAACATTAACAATGCAATTATTTCTTGCAACAATTTGGAAGCAGAAACCTAAAAATTAACTTTACATAATTTATTTTATATTAGCACAAAGTTTTTAACTTTTAAATCACAAGTTATCCTTAAAAACATTACGACAAATTCTTAAAGAGCATTTTTTTAGTACGGAAACCTATTAAATAGCACAATTGTTCACCCCGAAATCCAAAATTTCACGGGGGAGCACTCCCGGACCACTTTTTTTTTTTTGCTTTGGGGGGTCGGTGACAGTAGGTATGTATAAAAACATAGCCTCCCTCCAGGATCCAGAGTTGCAGCCGCCCCTTAGCAGTTCGAACATGCGTCTAACGGAGGCTGTGTCACGTGGTTTGTTGAAGATATCAATTTGCCTTCAATAAATGAAGGGTACAATGAATTAACGGCAATGTCTCTTAAATATAAACATTACATTTTATGATTAGGTGCGTATTAGTAGATTAAATTGGTATTAGGAGTGATTTAGTGTAAATGACATCGTGAGGGATAATTATTGCCTTACATTTTGAATTAGCTTCATTATTTCATAATTACGCTTTAATTTTTCGAATACAATGTGCGTAATGAAAGGTACTGTAACTAACTAAGCCACAATTAATATATTTTCAAATAAATCTTGCCGAAATCGGAGTCAGGAAGGAATTAAGAAAAATGCAGCATTAATAGTGACATGGGCTGTTAATCTCTGCCCATTGCTTGGCGGACAGGGTAGCTGCTGACGTAATACGTGAGTATTAATCAGCAACTATGAGTACTGTATATATAATTTGGACAGAAAACCACTTGAAATTTGAACCCTGAACGATAGTTGAAAGAATGGCGGTTGAGCATGATAGTGTATATAGCTTTATTCTTCCAGAGTAGATAATTTTCTAAACACGTACAAATACATTTTTAATGCATTTTAGTGTTGATAAGTACTTTACAACCTCAACCAAAGTTTGGAAAAAAAATTATTTGACAATATGGCAATGGACATTTCATTAAAACTAGCAATTCGCAACACAATTAATAACAACATGAAGATGTGATTGCAAAACAATTAACGTAACCAAATAGTTAAAAATTTGCAACTTTCTACTGAACTACACAGATACTCGTCAACACGATAAAATGGACTGTAAGCCTGCCAATTTCGCACGTATAATTACGCGCAGTTACAAAAATAACATGATAATAGTTTTTACTCTGCCGTCGCAATACACAAACGAGCTCACGAACTTGCGGAATTCTCTTCTGTGAATGACGAGACACATCTAGCATTTGTAGAAAAATACCCTTTACCTGTAAATTACTATCAGCATTTAGCGAGTTCGTATCTCGTTACTGTATATTAATCTGTAATCAGGGGCGTCATTTAGGAGAGGGGGCAGGGCGGGCCAAATACCTCCCCCCCCCACCCCAGGATTTAGAATTTTTTGTATTTTGTTATTTAAATAATGCTAACGTAAGCACATAAAAGTGAAGTTATATTATTAAAGTTTCTAATTTATACATGCCTAATTAATAAGAAAAGATGCAACAAGGTTACTGTCACAGAAAAAAAAATCTTCCCCCCCTCCCCTCAAGAAAAACCTTAAATGACACCCTTGTCTGTAATTGCACAAAACATGACAGTTATTCGTGTTTTTTATTAATCTTACGTTAACATATAGGTTGATAGTCTTTATTTCCAGCTCTACTGTAAAGCTTCGTTTATTGTGAAGAGAACTGCATAGTGCAAGCACTGCTTCACCTTAATTGTAACACCTTTAGCTATATTTTTTTGGTGGTTTGACTTTTTACGACTTAAATAATCTTAACGCTAATGTATTTGCACAAGTATTTTTATAAAATGTATTTTTTTAAAATAATTATGTTTTCTTTTTTCACCGTGGAAGAAAATACATAATAGTTCTCTCCTTTTTGAATCGATACGAAATGGAGATACGAGGTTTTAAAGGTGACAGTTTTTTTACGTATACGCTACTTTCTCAAGGTGATAGTTTAGGATGCCAGTAAAAAGCAGAACACGTGTTAACGATGGTTTCATTATGTACGACGCCAAAAGGCAGTGTTGGAATTACGTGGAAATTTTTCCTAAGTAAAGGTACGCCAAAGTCCAAAGATAAGTTAGTAGCAAGCTGCTAGCAATCATACGGAACAAGACAATGGGACTGTAATTTGCAAATTACCATACGACATGAAATTGTCGTTTAAACGTAATTGTTATTAAAAGGTTAACCTAGAAAACGAAGTCTTCACATTAGGGCGGTTCATTCCTCTGGTAGTCATCGTATTGTTTGTCCACGATGCGGCAGCCTGGTCTGTGGTTCTGTCAGACATTTTGAATATTGGCCATACTGCCGTACAAGTAGCGTCGAAAGCAGTTTCCCCAAATAAATAATTTAACACTACATTTTTAATGAGAGTACAAGTAAAGACGGCATTAATTAGTGGCTAAAAAGAGTAAATATATATTTGATATTATTGTATGATTTGAACGGAATAAATGATTTTTATCTAGAGTCTGTATTAAGGAAACGTTATTGATATCGTAATCGAACAATGCCGGAGAAAGAATTTCTCTACATGAGAGATACATATCGTCTCTATTCGCAGCTTAATTAACTGTAATGCAAATTTGCGTTGTATTCTTTTCCGTAGGTGACTTTAAGAGATGACCCTTAGATTTTATTTTTGAACATTATGAAGTAAAGGCCAACGCACGTATTTTGCTTTGCTTTTTACAAAGGTGGTTTTTTCGGAGTTAGATTAGTCTAAAAAAAAGGTAGTTTTTAGCAATTTTGAGAGGTCCGAGCATTAAGTATATAACAAGAGTGGCTGGATTTTTAAAATTATAGAAGCGTAGTTTCAAGTGTGTGTTATTTTCGCAGATAAACGTAATATGAATAAGTTAATAATGTCTTTGAGTGTTTCTTGCAATGGGACAGAATGACAAACTGTACTACTCTTGACATACGCCATTGCGATATGTGTCGTCTTAGAATGAGACTGAGAAAAACAAATAACACAAAGAGAAGAAGCCAGCCTAGTTGGCTGTAGTCAACACATCCATAAACCAAAACAACAGAACATGAAAGATCCCATAAGGAATTAGTCAACAACAAATAAAGTAAAAAAATAAACAACCAAAAATAAAAGTCGAAATACAAAATAATCATCTGTAAAGCTCAGATTCTCAGAACATCACAATTACGACAGTACAGACAATACTGGGACGAAAACAATAAAGGACACAAGACAGGATAACAACGACGACGACACAGACAGCAGACTAGACGACACAACGATGAAGACACAAAATAACACAGTCGATTTCCAAAGGCCTACTTTTCACGACGTTTGTTTTTCGCAGTCTCATTCTAAAAATTTCTGGACGACATACATTGCGATGGCGTATGTACAGTTTGTCATAAATAAGTTAAGCTTAAAAGCAGAATACGCGTGGCGCGTTATAGGTATAACACCGTCCATGCTCCGGGACTTCCTAGAGTAGAATTAACCTTACCAAAGGAATAAATGCACTGCACGGGTAAGATACCGGAATTTAGGCATGGACGAAAATCTTTTCGCGCAATTCGGGTGTCATGAATAACCAGCTCGACGTCATCGCGACCGGCTGATGCTGCTTCTGTAAGTTTCTCCGATCTGTGCCTCCCTCGCGGGCGCTGGACGCGTCGTAGCGTCGACAGACAGCGAGTGTGTGCAGGTAACGGCGGCGCGGTATCGACCCCCCGCGGGCACCCCCCTCCCTCTTCCTTCACAACCCCAGCACCCCGCGAGGGCTCAGGTGCGCCAGTTCCCGCAACACTGCGCGATGACCCTCCCCCCCCCCTCTTATCCCTAGGGGTGAGATTTATTAGCGCGGCCTGGAAACACGCGTATTGTCACGTCCCTCCGCGCGTTGCCCCGGGTTTTGCGGCGCTCTGAAGGCATGGCTGGTGAAGGGGGGGCCGGGGGGGGGAGTTTTCCCACCACGTGTTCCTGACCGAGATGAAGGGGGAAAAAACCGCGTCCCTTCCACCCTGGGCTTTGTTTTTTCCCCCTGTCATATCCTACTGTGTCCTCCGCCGATGCCGTGGGAATTTCTACATTCTCGCACCTAAGCCGTGTCCAAAATCGTCATTTAGGTACCTAAATCGGTCACTTGATCAGTATTAAGTTCTTGATGTTTGGGGATTTGCGGTTTAAATTTACTGAGGTGGAGTAGCACGCTAAATACCTAAATAACTCCGTAAATTCGTCTGCAGTTCTTTACTCACGTATTATATCCCGCGTTAGGGGTTAATAACAGACACCTAACGATCAAAAAAACCTAACGAAACGGAGAAGATTATAAAAATATTTCAATTTTTTTATTGTACAATAAATTTTATAGATTGTAAATAAATAACCATAAAACATAACAAGAATTGATAAATAGTATTCGTATCTAGATAAAAGAATAACTGTTTATTCAACACGGGTACGTAAAATAAAACCTTATCGAAATACCAAGTATCTGCTTTCCGACTTTGTCGCACGCAACGCTATAAAGAAACTTTCGAACCTCCCTGAATTCCTAAATCCCAAAAATGGAAATAAATAAATAATGTTTCTGTCATAGCGCAAGGTAGTTATAATAAATTACGTGGGTTGTCCGTGTAGCGGTTCAACTCTTCAGTCATTTGATAAGTAATCCGATTTCAGAGTTAATTATGTTTGCGTTCAAAAAGTGAACCGAGCTAATCGCATGATTGAACTCAAATCACAACCTACGTAACCTCTGGCCATTGAGCATTCTAGTAATGTCACCGACAAACCTACCTAAATACGGCGTTACATATTACCAGCGCATAGATTTCGTGTCGAAAATAGTGTCGCATAATTTTGTGTCAATGCCCTATGTACACATCGGTGGAGCCCGCTGTGGTCGAGGAGTCAGACCTCTCGCCTCCCACCAAGGCGATCTAGGTTCCATTTCCGGCGGGGTCTATCCCCGGATATTCGCATGTGGGAATCGTGCCGGACGATGCCATTGGTCGGCGGGTTTTCTCGGGGATCTCCCGTTTCCCCCGCCCGCCCCTTCATTCCGGCGCCGCTCCACACTCACCTCATGTAACTCCCCACCTGCGCTGAAGACCTCGATGTTAAGCGCTGACCAAAATCTCTCACTCACTACATATCGGCAGCTGTGCTTCATGGTTATTGGATGCGAGTATTTGTTCCTCGTGTGACTGCACCAATCAGAATAAGGTTAGTGTGACGTCATACGTCTGCGATTTGTCAGTATAACTCTAAGACAAGTGAGAGGGATAAAACATCCAATCACTGACCTTGAAGCAGAATTGTAGATGTCTGCATAAGGCATTGAAACCAAGTCGTGCTTAATTTAGTTTATTTTGCCCATTGGCTCTTGTGAGTGCACATGCGTTTAGAAAGACGTTAGGCCCACCTGATTTACAAAATAATAAAAAAAAATTACTTTTACAATTTTTTTAAGAATAATGGATATTTCTCCTCGTCAATAGAGTTTATCACTGTATAGGTATTTAAAATAATTGCTGTTCCCCTAAGTAATGTGTTCGTGTAAATATTTATAGTCTATTGTTCGCTAATAACATTAAATCAATTTTATAAATTTACTGTGGTTTATTCTTCACAGTAACACACAATATCTGCAAATGATCTCTGGTCAAATGTAGATAAGAACATACATTAATCTATTTTTTTTTTTCATACTGGTGATATTGTCCACCTCGATATTCTCGTCTACTAGACTCTCCTAATGTAAAACAAAAATACAAAACTGAAGGAGAAACCCAACGTATATACATATTCCAAAATATGTTTTCGTTAGTAAAATTGTGACTCTACTTATTGCAACTACTTTTTCCTTGTCTGTCTTCTTTTGAAGCTCTCGGCGTCACAGGATTTAAGGCAGATCATAACGTTTACCATTTTGAATTAAATTTCCTTTTGCTACAACTTTTAGTTTAAGTCCAACTTGGGTATTCAGGCTTCGACACAACATTGAACGTGACTTGTTTGACAGTACAAGCATATCGTTAACAAAATCCTTCATTAATTTGGTCCGTAGTATTGACGAAAGAGAAATCGTCAAGTGTCCGTTTGATAATCATACAAGAAGCTAATGGAAGAATCTCATGCATATTATATTTAAACTAAAATCAAAGGCTTTGGTAAGTCACTATGTGAGCCTGGGTTGGGCGAAATCTGAAGTCTGCGTTTCAAATAGTAACCGGAATAAAAGTTTGAAGCGTCTGGCAAGTGTGGTGAGCGACTTCTCGGATAACTCATGATTAACCCTGCTCTAAACTAGGGTAAGCTACTATTGGCAGGCGGAACTCACCCAAATGGCATGAAAAAAACAATGTAACGAGTATCTACAACCAAAACAACCAGCGCAGTGGAACTGCACGACGTTCAAAATATCAAAGAACAGAAGCACGAAACGAATACTATACAAAACATAAATAAAATAATACGAGTAAAATCTGATACTTACGTCGCAGTTAGCAAATTTTGTAATTTCCGCTATCTTAAACCCCTAAACTGCTTGCAGGCGGTAATCCACGAAACAATTTATTCTGAATACTTTAATATTATTCTCTCAAACTTTTAAATTTAATAACCAAGCAAGATTTAATTTGCGGATTCATACAGATGTTGCCGGTGCGTTGATTTAAGCCGAAGTTTTAAGTGAAATTATTCGTTGTTGAAAACGAGACAGATTAATAAAGGTCTGTAAAATGTTCCGCCTTGCAATTTTGTTCAATGGGAAAACAAAAATTTCAATTAAGTAATTGGTGAATACACACGTCTTAAAATTTTGGATGCTGCTTATAGCTTTTGAGCATGAGCACAATGAACATGCACAAAACTAAACTAACCTGGTTTGTAGGTCCTGATATGCGCAAAATGCTAGTCTGTGAACATAGCTGTCATTGGTGGCAACTATAATTAGAGCCAGTGATTTTTGGTGAAAAGAATTTTGCAACAATTTGTTTCAATGCCTTACGTGCACACCTGCAACTTTGGCTCGTTGTTATTGGCAGAATATAATAGGGCAGAAGCGTGGCTCATTTGACTGTGCCTATCAGGAGAAGGTTACTGCGACAAAACACGTCTGTGATTAGCGGGTAGAACTCCGAGACGCCGAGAGTTAAAAACATCCAATCACTGACTGCGAAGCATATTTGCAGGTGTCATATAAGTAGAGCCACGATTTTATGGCGAAAAGATTTTTGCAACATTTGGTTTCGATGCGTCATGTGCACACCTGCAGCTCTGCTACATCGCCTGTGGTTGGATGATTTTACTCTCACTTGCCTTGGCAAATTATAGACGTACAGACTCACAATATTCTTATTCTGATTGGTGCAGTCAAATGAGAAACGTGTCTGAACAAAGACACGCTGCCAATAACCTTGAAACAGAACTGCCGATGTGCACGTGAGTCACTGAAACAAAGTGAGGCAAAAATCTTTTCGCGACAAAATCGTGGCCCTACATATAAGGCACTAAAACAAAGTGTTGCAAAATTCTTTTCGCGACAAAATCGTGGCCCTACATATAAGGCACTAAAACAAAATGTTGCAAAATTCTTTTCGCCAAAAATCATTGGCTCTAGCTATAATATGGTGAACATTGCTAGCAGGAATTAGTCATGTTAATTGGTGGGTATGACACAAAACTGACCTGTAGTTAAATATTTTTTTGTGTAAAAGTAGAAATTCCACGGATAGATACGCAAAACGGTTCAACAGTTTGGGTTCTTTCAGATACCTCTACTGCAAGCATGAGAACGAACATGAACTGTTTTCTGTATTATAAATTAGGCTATTTCATGATTGTCTGAAAATTTTCTCGTATCCTATATGGTAAATGATCGCTTCAGAGTATCGTACAAACTTGGAACATTCCTGCTCCAACTCGTCGGAGTTCCACGAACATCTTGGTTCTGTCGGCACGCCAGCTCTTGAGTCCCTGGCGGGTACGCGTTTTTCGTCCGCAAATATATTAATAATAAAATAAGGTGGACAGCATGTCGACGCACATACTTGCCGCAGTAACGTGTTTGATACTAAGTTTCCATGTCGTTTATGAAATCGATTTCTAAACACTTGCCGTTTTGAAGACGCTCATGGAGACGGGATTCAAATAGATTTGTGTATCAAGGTCGTTACATAAAAAATTGGGATCGTATAGGATTGTATCCGGTGTAAAATGTCATGGAAACGTGGATCGTACTGAAAACGAATCGAAAGTAAATACACGCACATTTGGCAGATGTTTCGGCCTTCAGATTTTCTGTTGACAGATGTAAATGAAATAAACTGAATAAAAATTGCCATACGATCATGAGTAACAATAATATTCTTGTATCCATTTCGTTTTCTGTAGCAATTTAACTACGTGTGTAGCCGAAAGAAAAATAAACAGATGACTGTGTGTATTTATTTATTTCATGTTAGCCAAAGTAAATTTCAATTGTACCAACATTACCACGGACAAACTTGATCAGCGAACTAAAATCGATTTCAATCGGGTCCAAAGTTTGCATGTAGACGGGTATCGTACTCAGTCGAGATTCAATACTCGATTCATTTTCAAAACGATATGGAAACGTAATGAGTGTTACTGTAGCGTACGTGACGTTTAGGAGGAAATATGAGAGCTGGCACGCGAATAGTACTTTACTGTCTGGATGTAGTGTTGGAACATCAACACCACCAGAAGCAATCGTCGTGTGTCTCCGCTCCTTTCTTCCCTGGATCGCATCATTTCTCTCCCCTTGTCCGCCATCGTAGGCGTGTTCCAACCCTCGTCTAGCGAGGGTGTGATTCCACGTGGTATTTTTCTGGAACATTTCACCTACAACAATAGTGACAGTATAAGGAAGAGGTTTTTTTTTTCATCCGGCCGATTACTTCAATTTGATAAATCTGTACATCTGAACCATAATATCGTAGCAGGTTTTGCTTCATTATTTCTTTAATTTTAAAATTCAACTTTCTTTTTTTACGATAGTCCACAACTCAGAACCAACGAAATAAAGGAATTTTTTTTATTTTATAGAAGAAAGAATGTTTAATTTTAAAATAATCTTAAACTGCGAAAGTAAACCTTATATTTCATATTTTTATGTGTTTTTGAGGCACTTGTTCGGAACTTGTAAAATTACAGTATAGGTAATACAAACATAATCGTATTTCAGGTTCAGTTAAAACATTTTACCTACCACTACTTATATGTAAACGTTTCTGAAGCTGTTAAGCGATGTGATCGGGATTGTTGGCTACTATAATATTTTCTTGAGTAGGCATATGCACACTATAATCGCACTTTAAAATCTGCTTGTTGTGTTGTGGTATTTAAAAGATTTCGGACGCATTGGTATTCTCCTGAGCACTGCCTTAAATATTCAATAAAAATTATTCAAATTAGTAAAATACATTGTCATAGTATAGGTAATTTGTGTAAATGAACGTTTTTGGTTTGAGCATCTGAAAAAATAAATGCATCCAACCATTTACAACATTTTGTATTTATATCGTCGTAGTTAGTGTTAAGCACACGTTATTGTCGACTACAATTGGTTAATTTTCTTTAGTGTTTACTCGAAGAAAGTATTGAAATGAGGATATAGTATTTTTCCTTGTAATAAGTTTGACCATGTGCTAAGTCAGCCAGATGTCACACCAATCGATTTAGTATAATTCACAACTAGACTCCATTGACCAGCACAGCCTTGAACACAATCTGTGATGATATTGGCCGTTATTGGGGCCTTCCTGCTTCAAATGCGTTCCAGCGAGTTACGGTTATTCTTTTTTGACGAAACTATTTAACGCACATTATATCTGTATATTTACGAAAAAAACACACCTTCAAACTATGTCGATATAGTTTTTTTTTTTTTTTTAATTTTTGCACGTTTATTAGAAACATCGTTTTCGGGCCCCTCAAAATGGCCAAAAATGGGTTTTCCAGACTGCGGCGTATTTGGAAAGATAACTACCGCATTCTAAAAACACAACTATAGAAACAAGCGTTAGACTTGTAGCTATGCTGTTCACAAATAAAATAATGTGGTCACTGCGTAGAGTCCCATAGAAAAAAAGGTTAATACTAAAGCACTGCACACCAGCTGAGTGGCTTGCACGAAGAGATGATAATGCATTACATACGTCAGTGAACGGCAACCTTACCGCTCCTGCCTCACACACACAAACGCAGCCTATCTAGGGAGGCCCCTCATGAGCTGTAATTTATATATGACTGCTTCACTTGCGGTTGGTCACTCTACCCGAGGAGATTTTAATTATTGGTTTAAAGCGTCGCGTCGCTCGCTGCAAGTCACGGCAGTGTTGCTAATGAAAGATGTCCAGAGGGAGCAAACAACAGCGTAGCTTGTTGTCAGAAATAACACGATATTTACAGGTTTCTGCCAGTAAGTTATGTGAAGAAGCTTGTTAAATATGTAACACATGTCTACGCATTGTAAAAACGACTAGGTAGACCTACTGCTGTTTATTGCAGTGTTTTGAACTACTTTTTGGTCGATTTACACATAAGTTAGATGCTGTAGCTAGACGTAGGTCTACTTAGTACTACTAGTTAAGGGGTTGATATTAAGAGTGTGGGTTGTGTTTAATAAAATATGTTCTTCAAATTACCGTGCCTTTTAGCTACGATGTTTAACATTACTGGACACAACAATGTTTACACTGCATTATTAAGGTTGGATGGGCGCAACTGATTACGTGTTATTATGATTGGACGTTGTGTGACATTTGGGCACCTTAGACTTCACCGTTAGCATGATGCTGGAGGCTGATGATGGACGGCACGTCGTGATAATTGACCTAGGACCGCCGTTTCCCACAATACATTGCGCTATATTGCTGCACCTCAGCGCAGGTGGGGAGAATCGCTGAGGCCCTTGTCTTGTGCAGCTACTGATCTAATTGCACTGCCGTCGCCGCTAGCCCGTCCTCCCAGGCGAGGCTCTTGGTGTTCATAACAACGGGAATAGTTGACTGCATGCTAGGATTTTAGTGTAGTGTGTAAATGTTTGGTGGTATTCCTTTGTTATTCGCGTGTGTCCATACCACGGTCTATGATGGTAGAGGTCTTGACACCGAGGAATAAAATGTGACTCCTTAATGTCGCCGAGCGCTAGTAGTAATTTAGTGGAAGAATTGTCTTGTTTTGTATTTGGCTTAGCTTAAAATGTGAAGTTGTTAACGGAATTGCATGTATTATATAGAATAAAAAAAAATTAAAAGTAATTTTGTATTGGAACACTTTTATTTTCAACCATAACATTTAGTTCCTCAATATTTTACATGTATACACACATTGCAATGATTCTAAAATTTTGTAGGGCAGGAAATAATAGATTTTGGTCAAATATGTTTACTAAAACAGTAGTACAAAGTATATTTTTTTCAGACGACATATATAAACAGTTTCACACATGCCAATGCATTTATGGACAAGAAACATGTAATTACTATATCAGCTTACCATATCAACATAATTTTATATTAATAATTACAAAAATTGTAACGCCGCCAGATATAAACAAGACAAATCTTCCACCAAATTACTACTAGCGCTCGGCGACAACAAGGGAGTCACTTTCCCTTGCAGTAGAGCATAGGCAGTGTCATGACCTCTTCCTCTTAGACCGTGGTCCATACTTGACGGAGCCAGTGTGTTTTGGAACGTCACTATCGAACGTATCTGAGAGATTTAAACAATTTAATGTAAGCTTCGTCACTTCGGAGATCCGGGTTTGATTTCCGTTGGGGTCGCTGACAATTTTTGCATGTGGGTTACATGGCGCGCGTGACGTTGGACGGCGTGTTTTCTCAGGGCTCTCCCGTTTCCCGTGCTTTCTCATCACACTGATGCATAGAGGCCAGGACTTTTCGAGAATTCGTTTGAGAAGTTATATTTAAAAATAACATTCACGTTAATTACTTTCTTGATTGGGTACTGTCACTAAAACTCTTTCTTGAGAACTGTGAACCATACTTAGTAACTCCCACGCTACCTTGTCTCGTGTATAACTGGCCATTCACTGCATCTGTAGCCAATGAACAAGTAGCTGAAGCATAGGCGCAACTAGAATGGACATTTGGGGAGGGCACAATTCTGTTAATACTGTTGTACTCAAGCTACCCCTACCTGAAATAAATAACGTAGTCGGAATGTATGAATTTCGGACGGGGAAGAATGGCTATCATGCGAATCTTCGGGACTCCTCCCCCGGGAAAATTTCGGATTTCAAGGTGCAAAGTAGTGCTATTTTCGAACTTTTTATTGCTAAACATTGAATATTCTACTGGTAACAGTATCATTGATTATTCAATATTAAATTAATTGTAATTTTTAAGACCTTGGTTGGTTATTTATTTGGGGGGGGTGCCCTGGTGCCCCCCCCCCCCGTAGTTGCGCATATGAGCTGAATATATATTGTATACAGGACTGTAGAGTCCAGCCTGCTGGTCGTTGAAGCCGCGAAATATCCGGGTCTCTACGATGAACGATACTCACCCAGCTACCTTCACCATAGATCAATGCCTCGCTGTTAATCATTACTAAATATCCACACGAATATAGTCATCACCCGACCATACTTATATGACGCAACAGGACATTCTCTTTGTTTTTGCGATTTACCACTGTATCTAGAAGTAACGGTAATTGCTAGAAACCTGTGAAATATGCGATATTATTTATTTGTTGATAGACCGAACTTCACTATCTTGTACATACCAAAGCATAATATGTTATTCCATTGGCCACAAGCCTTTATGTGTTGTCATTTACACGTGTGTGACCTCTTTTGCAACAGATAAACCATTCTGCCGCGCAAGCATTTTTTTCTGTCAGGCCGCGACAGCGTTTAACAATACGAGACGTCGAACGAGCATGTAGTCATTTTGAGTCAGAGCCAGAAAATAACACGAATTTTTGCATGTCTCAACTCACTAATTGAGGGGCTTAGATTTATATTGGCGTAGGTCAGTTAAAATGATTTTCCTGTAAATAAACGGTACCTGCGTCGCTATAGCTTGACGCTTACATACTGTTCAATTACGCTGCAGTGGTCGAGTGGTCAGACATCTTGCCTCCCATACCGAGGCGATCTGGGTTCGATCCCGGAAGGGTCGGTCCTCGGATCTACACATGTGTGAATCGTGCTGGACAATGTCGCTAGTTGGCAGGTTTTCTCGGTGATCTCCCGTTTCCCTTTGCCATTATATTTCCTTTCAGTGCTTTTCCGTTGTTGGGCCTCGTCTCATATCATCCTTCGGGGCAAGCAAATGTCATCGGGAGCCCAGTAGTAAGTCTGCTTCTTGGGTTCAGTACTTTGTCCCTTGGACACCCCTCTCATACAGTATTCTTATGTTCAGTTAGGACACAATACGATTTACTACTGAGCGAGTTGACGCAATGGTTAAGCGTTGTACTCGCATTTGGGAGGATCTGGGTTGGATTCCTAGCTTCGAACTCTCTGATTTCCAGTTTCCCTTTGTTTCTTGAAATATCCAAGCGATTACTGGGATGGTTACATAACGAAGACGTTGGACGGTTCCTTTCCCAGTTCCTGACATTGTGTAAGTTTGTATGAAACCACATGTAGTGACCTCGCTGTCGACAAGACGTAAAGCCCATAAATGTTCAAAGTGAACATAGTTATTTATTCGGATGTGTTACGTAACCTCGAACAGCGCAAGGCCTTGATAGAGGCACACAGGGTGAAGTTTAAAGAAACCATCACAGCTTTCGCCTGAAGTGATTTCGAAAAGCCCTGCAAAACAGAAATAAGGATGACGGGAGCTGGGTATCTAACTCGTGACCTTCCGAATGTGAGGCGAGTGTTTTACCACTGCTCCACCAACTCACGTAAAAACGTAAGGATACATAAGTGTTAGAAAGAAGCACTAGGTTCGGGATAATAAGTTCTCTGTTGAACAGCTACACGATTGAAAGTAAGAGGAGCAAAATACCGCAGCATTGCAGTCAGTCGACCAAAGATGACGAGAATAATTAATGGCGGAAGTGTGGGAAGGTAGTTCCGGGGAGAGAAACGTGTGAAACCAATAAGGTAACATAGACGGTGGGGCTGGGCTGCGCAGGTGGCAGGCCTGCTTTCACGTGCGTAAGAGGCGGGTCCAGCATCGACGTGCACCTGCTGCTTCAAGAGAGGACGTCATCTTGCGTGAGAAGTTATCTGCCCGCTGGTCTGGCGGCAAAAGTCGTCTTGCCTTCCAGTCAACGTCATTAGTCAACTAAATGCTTACCTGACTAGATTTTCTGCAAAAATGATGTATTTGATAAAAAAAATATGTTTGGGACAGTATGGGTTTATGGACATACGCCAGGGGCGTAGCCAGAATTTTTTTCAGAAGGAAGGGGGATATTTTGGTGGCAACATGCTATACAAATATGCCTACATGCATACACACATGCAGATAATAATATAATTTTTTGTTTAGTTAATAGTTACCAACATATAGTTTTGAAATTGTTATTGGAATAATTTGGGGCAGTTTGGTGAAAGGGGGATATTTTACGATAACTTCCCCTCCCCCAAAACCTTGTCAGGCCTATGACACACGCCATTGCTTATGTTCTCATTGAGGAGGCTATGTTTGACCTTGAGAGCAATTTCTCGAGTGAGTGTGAGTGACAGATTTTGGTCAGCGCTTAACATCGAGGTCTTTAGCGCTGGTGAGGTGTGACATGAGATGAGTATGGAGCAGCTCCGGAATGAACGGCCGGGGGAAACTGTAGATCCCCGAGAAAACCCGCCGGCGAGCTGCATCGTCCAGCACGATTCCCACATGCGAACCCGGGTCGCCTTGGTGGAAGGCGAGAGGTCTGAGCCCTCGGCCATCGCGGCCCCCAGCAATTGTTCGAGATTGATTGCTGTTGGCCGGTGATTTTATAGTAAGACATTTCGTAATAGTTCCAGAACTGCGACATTTGTATAAGAAAGTAAAATTGTTTGAGCTCTCTGCGAGACGATCTATTTTTTTTTCATAGGTTCGCTTGGTTAGTTCTTATGGTAGCCGCTTTGGTGGACGCATTTTACGTATCCCAGTCCGAGAATTATGGAGAGCTAAGGGCGACTTAGTATGCGAATCACGACTGGTCTAGCCTCTAAGCGCCAGTAAACGAACTAGCGTGCAGACTTCTGGCCAATAACTCACCTCTATGAGACATTCAGCGGTGGCGCGAACATTATATCGATGGCCCAGTTCAAAATGGAAACAACTAAAAATTTCCAGTTTCGAGTAAAATGCACATGGAAAGATTTCCGTTTCGCCGAAAAATCTGTTTATTGACATATTTTGGTTGGTGCTAATTTGAAGCAAAAGTTCAGATGCAACTGTTTAAGGTGTTTAAAATGTTTATAGTTTGCCTTTGCTGAAATAATCATACTTTAAATTAAAATAAATACAATTTCTAACGCTTTACTGTAAATCAGAATAAAGCGTAATATTATTAAACAAGGGAATTTACGTGTTGTATTTCTTTTCGACTTGGTAAAGAGTACTTATGTCTATGCGTTGGTGAGTCAAACTCAAAAATTAATTTTTTTTTTTTAGTTGTTTCCCTTTTGAACTGGACCATCGATTGACATAAAAATTGATATAAAGGTGTGATGAGCCGAGGTTATAATGTCACAAAAAATTACCACAAAAATACCCATCTTCTCTATATTCGGCCGCAAGAAGATACGCTTTATAGACTAAGGCCATGATTAGAGATGATGGTATATCGCGAAAATGTTTTGTGCCAACATAGCCTTGAAAACACTGACACAACGTAGCTGTCTGTAGACCAATAACGTGCATCAAATATTAAAATAGCGGTATTCTTATTGGCTTAGTCAAATAGGGCAGTAGCTTCGCGTACAAGGAAAAGCCAGTAATCTTTTGATAAGCTGAACGTACGTTGAAGCCTAGCAAATAGTCAAGTTTTCCCGCGATAAACCATCATCTCTAGCCATGATGTTTCATTCATTTCAAACAATTGCAAATAACGCATATATTTTTTAACCAAATGCTTTGAAAAAATTTGAGACTGTGTACAGTCATACGATACACAATTTTACAATAGCGTTTTTTAAAAATAATGTACCATTTGCTAGCAAAAAATATTTTGCTTCATTTCGGCTTATTTTGACAACAAATTATGTGCTTTTTCAGAGGCGAAAATTTATAAATCCATATTGTGTATTGCAACAGAAAAATTCAGATACACACGATGATATATAAGTCTGTCAGAATGAATTTTTGATATACGTATTAAATTGTGTTAAAAAGTGTATATTTTCGGAACCACTGCAAAACTAGAAGAGCGAGGCCTGAACGGCAGACCTGATAAGGGTCCACACGCATATAAAGTTCTTTTAAGTGATATTCCTAAGCAGAGATAATTCACATACGTCGAGTAGTTTTCGAGTAATATTGTGTCTGCCGAAGCTCTGCATACTGCACGGCGGCCTGGTCAGGTAGCCACCTTAAGGGCGCTACCTACCCGCGCGTGAGAGGCTCAAAAGAGACAGAGCAGTAAGGTCGACCTTGAAGCGCGCATCAAATGCCGCGTCGCCTCAACGAGCCAAGCGCTGAACTAGCGTGCAAGCTTCCCGCCGAATGGTATTTACTATGGGACATTTAGCGGTGACCATATAGTTTTATTGGTGGAAAGTCTGCAACTAAGTTCAGTGCAGGTCGCAACCTGAGTTTCACATACATCCGGTTAGTACATTTTGAAGTACGGAAGTCTTGTTTTTAGCCATGTTGGAGGGCTTATAAACAGTGTTTTTAATGAGCGTGACATCTTAACAATGAGGTTCCGACCTTGCCTGAAGTTTGTTTTCCTTTCGTACGTTGACACAATGGGCACACGTGGAATATTTTCGTAGAAAAAAAACCTGTTTACGAACACGCTGCAACGTATTTGAAGCGTTAGGTAGGCGGCCGCCTTAAGAGCCCTGTACAGCAGGCGCTAGATGCCGCGTCTGAGGTACGGAAACTGTCAGGAGATAAGAGCTAGACTGGCTGGTGCGTCAACAACCGTGTCGCCTTTATGCGCGGGGAGCGATAAGGGCACAGAATATTTAATAATCTAGATGTGGAATTGGCAGGATGGCGAACTCAGTCACACGCGCCAGCAAAATGGCTTCGCTGGCCAGCAATATGGAGGAAACGCCTACCGCCGATCAGCGTAAAGCGGCCGCCTTGCTGGCCGGCGGCCAGGCCAATAGGAAACCTGCCGCAACATGCAGGAGCCAAACTGACACGGGGCTGTGGAAATCGTGTCGGACGATACCGCTGATCGGCGGGTTTTCTCGGGGATCTTCCGTCCCCCCCCCAATACATTCCAGCGCTGCTCCATACTCCCATCAGTGCTAGACCTAAAAAAAATCGCGATTTCTTTTAGACGCAAGCTAGAATTCCAGTAACTATAGGTCTGTATCACGTTTACAATTGGCCGTTGACTTACTCGACACTTCCTGGCAGTCTCCGAGCCAATAATAAAAATACACTGCAACGTGCCCCATAGTACTGTGTCAGCGAGCAACTAATAAACAGCTGTTTTCTGATTGAGTGCATATATATTCTTGGAGACTAGCCTACAGGCCAATGAACTCGCGAATTTTTTCGGCCTCTACTTATGAAACAACGTAGCTGTCTGCAGACCAATGACAGGCATAAAATATTACGATATAGGGATTCTTATAGGCTCCAAGTACAAGCTAAATACAGTTACTTTCTGGCAAGCTGGATGTTCGTTGAAATCCAGCAAAAAGTCAAGTTTCCCCGCTATAAACCATCGTCTCTAGCTGTTACAGTATCGCTGCCATGTTCCATACTGTATAATACGAAATGTTACAGTGCTCAATCGAAACGCTGTCGAATACTTCACATTTACCACAAGGGCTTTTTAACAGTATCAACTGAATGCGTAAAATGAGCGAAGTGGCTGACAATGGTAACACGTTGGACTTGCATCCGGAAGGTCTGGGTTCGGTTTCACACAGAACACTTTGGTTATGACCAGTTGGATGTTGAACTCAATGTGGCAGTCCTTGAGGGGTATGGAAAGGCAAGACATCGAGTAAACGACTGGAATACTCCATCGTCGAGAAAATCTGAACTAATCGTAATTCGATGAGACTTTTTTGCTGAGTTGGTATTTTGTTTGCGGATGCCTATTTATACAGCGGTAGTAGGCTTAGCTTTCGAATAAAAAATATAATAAAACTGTTTTTATATTAATAAGGGCTTTAACTCTCAAACTCCATAAAAATGGAAAACTTTAATTCGTACAGTTTTTAATGTGACAGTATCCAGGCCTCTATAATAACCGAAATTCAAAACTTATTCCCGTTTTGAAGTGAAAATAATTTTACCATCCATGAAGCTCTGCGCGAGAGGTTTCGGGATGAAAAAATTTTAAGTCTTGACTGAATGAGAATGATTTATATTTTCACGTACATGTGTGTATTCATAAATAATTTATGCTGTTGTTTTGCTTGATATCTAGCCTAGTCATTGACGTCCATTAGTTTAAGTATTTCTGTCGAACCTGTTTCATTTACTAGGCCACTTTCTGTTTTAGCTGTAGTATTGGTGTGTGATTGTTGACAGGCGAGTTTAAAAGAAATAAAAGTTGCCTTAACTGCGCCAAATAGACTATTTTACTATTATCATTATTAAATAATAAATAGCATAATAACTGTACCAACACTTTAACCAGACTGTTTCATTCCTATCATGAAAGTGTAGAAGGAAATAAAGAGCACAAAAAAGATAATGTTATTATTACCATGTTTCAAAGATCGGAAGATGCGTCACGTAAGTGAATTAAATGCGTTGGTTTAATTTAATAACAAGTTGAGAATACATTTTTAGATGTAGAACAAACGCCGTGCAGTGCATTTTTTATTTCTGAATATACGACTCACTGAACACGTTCCAGTAAAAACTGTTAAACAAGAAACGTACAAACATTTTCTTCAATTGCTATTTAGTTAAATTACCTTCCAGGACTTCATTGTCACAAACGAAATAATGATGTTCGTGCATCATCACAAATGTTGTAATCAATATTTTTTATGCGGCCGACGTAAATTTAAGTTTGCCACTTTTGGTTAATATAACTGTTCATGAGTGAACGGTTCTCGCTAACATTAAAATCAGGTGGATTATGTAGCGGCGTAGTGCAAGTAGAGTGATCGCTTTCTGCCTAATTGCTCGGCAGAAGCCGCATTACGCACAGTAGTTTTGCGGAAGTTAACACAACGTTCGCTGTTTTGACGTTGAAGGATGTGTGTTGAAGTGAGTTAGAGGCAGAGCCCCTGCAATCTATTTGGCGGCAACCCGTCGTACGGCAGAACGGCGCAAGTTGCCTACACTCCTCGGGGAGTCTGCGCGCGCAGCCAGGGACACAGGTGGACTGTCACGTTGTTTTTGGAGGGGAGGGGGATTCAGCCCCCTTGGGTTTGTGAAGGAAGAGGGGGAAGGGGTTGGGAGCGTCAGCCCGCTAAGCCGGCTCAAACTCTCTCGGACAAAAAAAGTTCCATCGCGAGGAGGGAAATATATCCAGGCTGAGTTTATGCCTTCGGAACTGGTTTCCCTTACTATTGCCTGTGTGTGCGTGTGGCTACCTTGCAGTTTTTTATGCCGGGAACTTGGCATTGCAGCCCGTGTTTCGAGCTCCTCCAAGCAAAAACTTTAAAACGTAGGGTATAAAAGGGATTATTTAATTTACCGTCCGGTACAGTTTAAATCCAGTTGACGAACTAACACAGCCTTACGATGGACAGTGTGTCATTTGACCTGTTTCGTGATTTCAGTTTCTTTTGAAGAGTCGTTTTATAAAGAATACTTTTTGTATTGGGAATCCATGTTGTCAATAGAGTGCATTACATATTCGAAGAAAGAATAATTCATGAGCAGTATTTAACAGCGCTACGTATCTTCAGAACTTTTCAAAGAACTCAAACAACAAAGGGACATGCCTTTATAGATTTATGGCTCGTTGTTGTGTTTTAAATATTCTCTCAAGGAAAAATAAATCGTTTGGATAGTAACAGGCTATTAACGTACAAACCAGCCATTGTAAACTGTGGATAGGAACAGTGCTTTTGAGCTGAGAAAATTATATTTATTGTAATTGTTTTTCGTAATTCGTGTACCTGCTAAGTGAAATTTGTGTTTCAATTAGCAGTGTATCCACAGTATAATATAATATACCGACGCCTCAACTAAAAAGATAATTTTTCATTGACCTGGCATAAATTATTGCTTTTGAGATGCCAATGTTATGGGAATCTGTACGTGACAGACTAAGCAGCGATAGTAAATTTGTTAAGGTAACCGCCTGCTCAGGTCACCGGGTAGTGTGCAGATCTTCATCCGTTACTAGTTTATTCGGAAACTGCTCATCGCACGCGAGTAATTTCATCTTGTGAACAACATTCACAGGACGTTATAATCTTGGGTATTTTGTTATTTAGTCTTAATTTATAACTTTATTTAATCTAAACGTTAGTGTTACTTTTCAGTTTCTCATTTAAGCCTGTTGATCTATCTTGTTTTATATGCGATGTTTTTTTTTACTCTTATGTTGTTTAAATTACGACATAAATTATTATGCTGTTTTAAGTTTTCTCATGGTGTATCGTTAGTTAATTTTTGCTTTTTATTTTTAGTATTGCCTTGTATTTAAAGTTCGAATTGTAATAAAATAATTGCAATTGTAGACAGAAATTCTTATGGTCCAGTGTAAGACAAGGCGACATCGCCCTAATTGCGTCATCAATAAAGTATTATTATAATTATATACGTGTACAACCGTTTTAGGACCTATATTCATCTCTAAAGTTAATTTTTACTCATCCGAAAACGGCGATAGTTTTTTCTTGACCTTTTTAAAGTATGAAACTCTTGACGCAGAATAATTTAAGTACAGATTTATCTTTAATATTGTGTCATAACATTTTAGGTCGCCACTGAATGTCTCAGAGAGGCTAGTTGTCAGCTAGAAGACTGCACACCAGTTCAGTTACTAGCGCCTAGAGGCTAGGGGGAGGTGTGATGTGCAAGCTGTGTCATCCTTACTGATTTAGCAGTTACATGCATCGAACGCGCAAAATACGTTCTCACAGATGGCAACCTTAAGGTTCGGTTTCAATCGCCATATTGAGTTTTATTATTTTGCGCTTTTTTGGAATTCTGAGAAGAAACATGTTAAATCGGCTATCATACCGCCAATTCTATTTACCATGAGCTACAATACAAACCTGGCAATTGAGCTAGTAATGTATAGTCAGATCGCAATTTGTCGGGCAATTTATGAATATTAAAAAAAATTTTCCACACGCATTGCGGCGTAATTATATGAAGACAGCTAAATCACAAGGTCTGTACTGTAGCGAAATGTAAACAGAATTTGAGGTATAATCGCATATTTAACATTTTTTTAGAATTCCAAAAAAGAAAAAAATAATAAAATTCAATATGGCGACTGTAACCGAGCCTTAATATAACTTTTGGGTAATAGTACTGCGGTATATCTTGCCCGTCACAAATTTTCAATCAAGTTCGAAGTTTTAACTATAGAGAAGGTGAAGTGAGGTGAGAGGGTTTTACGGCCCTTAGCAACGACGCTTTAAGGCCACGAATAACTATTTATGCTATTTTAGTAAGTTACATTAATTGTAAATCCTGAAATGGAGCAGATGTCGCCAAACAATTACATAGAAATGTTGGGATTTGTTTGTACTATTAAGTCTAATTTTTTCAAAACATAAGTTTTTACAGCAAAACAACATAAATATGAACCTGTGGCCTTAAGTGCTGACGAGGATGAAGTGAAGTGGCAACACAACAGCCATGCCGGAGACAGGATTCGAACCCAGAAAACCTCGCACCCGCTGATCGGCGCCCTGCAGAAATGTCTCTCTCCAACGTGAATGATTATGATCGGTGCAGCCGTGCGTGGAGAGCCTTCGAGTTAGCGGACCATGTAACTAGGTAGACGCATATACCCGGTAGCTAGAACTAGCAAGGAGGAGTTCAGACATGAAAGGAACTGGCATTAAAAAAATTAATTAAAGATTTCCCGTAAGTAACCCCGTAGGAACTACTTCGTCATTCAGCCGTGATAATTTGACTGGTCTGTACTTGAGCAGTGACTTCAGCACTGTCGCTGCAGGCTGCCAACTTACCAGTGGAAATTTGGGAAGAAGAAGAAGGAAGGAAATAACCCTAATAACTTCTTCCAAACACAGCGGATATTATTTTCCTACCACAGTTAAGTGAAATGTCGTCTTAAAATACCGAAATTAAATTAACTTTTTGATAGCGACAAAAATTTTAATTACAATGTAAATGTTTACAGAAGCGAAACGTTTTCCTCTCTCGTCCGCGAGTCATGTTGTATGGGTTTTCAATGCCTAACGTGATGTACATTACTGACAATGTGTTTGTAAATAGTATTTATTCACTGAATTTGTATTACTGTTGTGATTAATTTAAATTAACGTCGTCTACTATGTTACTGTGTAATGCGTAACTGTGCAAGTGGTGTGGATGTTTAAACTTTCGTTTAGGTGAGGTGAGAGGGTTTTTTGGGCGTTTCAGAAGGGAAAATAATCATAATTTCATATTAGCATGAAGCAATGTTAGTTTTGCAGACGTTGATTGGGAGTACATAATCCTCTTACAAAAAATTTCTCATAGTGGCATTTCAAAGTCAAAATTTGCATGTTTTTTTTTGTTCATACACCTCCCGGAAACCAATCAACGTAATTGAACGAAATAATTTACAGTAAAAGTACATGTCGCTGGGTAGGGCTTTGCGTACAGAAAAACCCATCCTAACACTGTTTTGTATTTGTTAAAAAATCAGAAATTGGAATTTTTTTCTACTTTAAATTTTTTTCTACTTTAAATTTTTTTAATACAAAAATATTTTGTATTGGGTTTTTATATACGTAAATCTCTAGCCAGTAACATCTTATCTTACTGTGAATTATTTTGTTTCATTATGTTGATTGGTGTCTGGGAGGGGTATGAACAAAACGCGTGCAAACTTTGGCTTTGAAATGCCATTATGGGAAAACTGGATGAGCTAATATTTTTTTGTAAGAAGGTTATGTACCGATGAGAGTGAAGTGAGGCGAAGGGGCAACACAACATCTATGTCCGAGCCAGGATTCGAAATCAGGACCACTTGCACCGAAGACCAGTGTCCAGCCGATTACACTACGGAGACAAACAACTTTCATTTATATGCGATATTTTGTCATTTATACCGGAACTCTCGCATTCTACAAAACCTTTTCCTCCTGAACAACACTTATAATTTGCTTCTTTCAAGGCTGCACAAACATTATCAGCTGAGTACAAATGGAGAGGAATTGGGATATAATACTCATGTTTCGTACCTTAGTATGCATTTTAACATTCTAAACGTTCGTAGTTTGCTTGGTGCTCTGTCTTTCTAATGCACACGTCTACAGTATGCATGTGATTTCTTACTTATATACGGGATATGAATATACAACGTGTTTTGGGCCTACCATTGACATGTTATTCTGAAGGATAAGAGAGGATAAAGGAAGACGTAGTAACCTAACGACTACAATTAAAACGTAACAAAAACAAAATGCAGTTTCGGAAGAAATAGTGTTCATGTCCTCTTCTTTGTTTGATAAATACTTGGTATTGTTATAATTTATTGATGACACTTTTACGTACCACTATACTACATTCTAATTACTGCGAGATGATTTGAAATGTCGTCATTATCTGCTACTTTACTGCCATCTGTACTATATCGTGGTTCTTATACATAATTAGCCCTTTATGTGTGTATATTTGTGTACATAAAACCTCACATGTATTCTAGAACAAAATTATGTACACTGTAAGATGTTTAAATGTTTGTTGCAATTAATTATGTTAAATAGTTATTTAAAAAAATAGAGGCATTAGTACCAGACGATTTAAAAAATGCTAAAACACTGGAATTGCATTCAGGAGGACTCGGGTTCAATTCCCGACACGGATTTCCTGATTTCGATTTTCCATAGTTTTCCAAACTGATTACTGGTGAGTACAACTTTGCTCCCACAGCTCAGGTTATAGGCTTCTCCTTTCACATTTTTGTCTGCTTGAGCCACTTGTTCTATCTCTAATGACTTCGCTGTCAACAAGATATTAAGCCCTTCTACTTATCTACCTACCTACCACATTATAAAACGTTTGAGAATCGCATATTTCAATTAAAACATTCAGTTTACTGAAACTGTCCATTGACCAGAAGCTCGATTCTGTCCCCACTTCGGAGTTAGTGCTTGTTGTGTTTAGTTGCATATTCTCCAAGGAAAAACTGGTGTTAACATTACATAATAATTATTCTTTTAACAAGTAGGTAACTGGGTATTCAAGTATTTTCTTCGAATGTCAACAACTTAAGTTTTCATGTTGGAAGAAATAATCATAGAAAATAATTCAGTAATTCTTTAAGAAAAACATTTTACAAGGTTTTGTTTTTTTAACATATTGCAGTACAAAATAGTGCTATCAGCAATATTATTTCGTACGTGTTATTGAAATTGTGAACTATTCCGAATTATTTTGATAACTTGGAAAAAATGACATACGAAGTTGTGCATCTTCACAGAGTATTGTGAGTTAGTCAAACCGTATACTTTTCCTGGTATTTGTATTCTTAAACGCATGAACAGTCAATTGCTATAAGCGGCATTATTTTATTTTTAAATGTGTTATGGATTTGATTTGGGAAGGGGGTTTGCATGCTGGCGACATGTGCTCGGACACGCGGTATTCTGGCGCGCTCCTTGAGCGTAGGCAAGCTGTCCCGGGTCCTCGTCGCTCGGGTTGCAGACACACAGGCGTGCACAAGTGGTGCCGCGGGACTTGGGCGAGGGGGTGGGTGGAGGGAAGTACCGCCACGGGCCCGCCAGATGGTGCTGACATGCAATCAACCGACACAGCACACCAGTAGCGCCGCCCTCCCCCTCTACCTCCTCCAGCTTCTCTTCTTGCTCTTCGTCTCTCTTGCTCTCGCAGGAGTCAATATAAAGAGAGTATGAAGAAGAGAGGGGATATGCCAGATGGATGTGACAGTGGGGCGGCCGCCCTCTCGCTGTCAGAGCGGCCTAACTCCTGGCGCTGCAGCTCCGGCTCCTAATTAACGCCGTCCACACCTTCTCCCCCCCTCTCGCCTCTCGACGTCGTCTTCTCTAGAGGCCACACGTGTTCCGCGCGCCGGTCAACTCCCGCGGTTCCCGTGCAGCTGCCGAGAGGCGTTTACGAAAACTAACCTGCTAGAGTAAGGTAGGTTGACCGGAATGTTCTATCATCCAGGTTAAGGGTGTCGCCTACCCACATAAGGGCGACCTTGAAACGCGCATTAAATGACGTATCTCCTCAACTAGCCAAGCTCTGAAATAGCGTGCAAGGTTCCCACCGAACTGTTTAATATAGGACATTAAGCGGTGACCATATGACTATTGGTGTCTGTAGCATAGTTCAGTGCACATCACTATCTGAATTTCACATACATCCAGTTATAGTACATTTTGAAGCCGTCTTTAGCATGTTGAAGGACTTAGAAACAGTGGTTTTAATGAACATAGCATCTTAAGGCGGCCGCCTGGTGATGGGTATGTTTGTGTGAGAGGAGAAAATCGATGAGGCGCTACGAGCGACGTCGGCCGGCACATGTATTGTGATATCGCCTCTACGGCCAGAGTCATAAACGCCCACGCAGTGTTCCCGCCTTAACGATTTTACTGAGGGACTTTAAGCGATGACCCTATAATTTTATTGACCGCATCACTGTATAGGTCATTCGGAATAAAGTGAGCACTAAAAATTTAACTTTTGAAAAATATCACTAGCCGTTGTTGCATACAATTCAGCATTAACTATAGTTGCCTTACTGCTCGTATGGTTGGCAGCGAAACTACGCAATATAGTTCCATGTGTTTTCCTATTTAAATACCACAATAAAAAACAGAATCAACCGAGATTGATGTAATTGTATTTTATATAATAAATTAACATTTTTATTCAACTGTATCGATTCATACTGACTGCCCAATTTCATCTTTCAAGCGCAAACATCAAGTGACGTGTCCAGAGAGGTTAGACACGTCCCGTCGTTAGCCGTTACTTACGGAAAGATACGAATTGGCTGAAAATAGAACTAAGCAGGGCTTTTTTGAGTGCTCACTTTATTCCGAACCGCCTATAGCAAAGGCCAATGTACAAGTAGACCTCGATTTCGAACCAATTCGTTACATATATCGTGGAAAACAACCACGTCACAAGTAGTCTGAAGTGTTTTTTTTTTTTCGTAGACAAGCATTGTGGACGCACGTTTACTGGTCTCTGAGAAAAAACGTAACTCCGAACACGCCACACGCAGTTCGAGCGCCAACCAGACGGCCGCCTTAACAACGAGGTTCCGACCTTGTCTGAAGTGTGTTTTACTTTTGTACGTTGGCACAATGAGCACACGCGGAATAATTGCATAGGAAAAACTAGTTTAGGAACACACAGCAACGCATTTGAAGGGTGATGTAGGCGGTCGCCTTAAGGTTGCCATCTGGGTGGACGTCTTTAGCGCGTTCGAGGCCATGTTGCTGAAGCTGTAAGGACGACACAGCACGGATATCAATCCTAGTCTCTAGGTGCAAGTCATTGAATCTAGGTGCAAGTTACTGAATCTAGGTGCAAGTTACTGAACTGGCGCGCAGACTTCTCGCAGACAAGTAGCCTCTATCAGTAGGGACAGGAAAATTTCGCGAATCCAATGACATGCATGTTAGAATCAATGGACGACTTGAAGTACACGCCCCCTGACGTCACCGCAGGGGAAAAGTACTGTGGGTAACTAAGCTTGTTTACAAACATGCTTATTTGTTAGTTGGTAATTGCAGAAAGCAAAAATGTTGCGCATTCATAGATTTGCACGCAAGGGTAAAAGATAGTTGTTTCTACTTCATGGTTAAGATACGCAAATACATAAGATTAATGTTTACCTGAAAAAACGGCAAATTCCAAACAAATAATCAATTTTCTTGACGTACGTCTCATCCGGGACATTTGACGCCAAACAGCTAAATGAAGGTTATGTTCGGCTGCGGTATCCATGGAGATAGGAACTGTTTCCCACACCTCACTGGAGCTCCGCCTCTTTTCAAGGTGTCCAATAGCCTATGTATACTTAAGCCCCGGCCATTAGTCCACTAGCTGCTACTCAGTGGAACTGTAGACAATGAACGAATATTGGGCATAGTACAGTGGATTCTAGCCTACAGGTAATTGAATTCGCGAAATTTCCCAGTCCGTATCTATGAGACTTTCAGTGGTGACCCGTACATTTAATGATTTAATATTAACTATTAAGGTGCAATGTATCTGCCTGTAACTTTTAAAATATTCTTCACCGAGATTTTCACGCTTGAAAAGCATCGCAAAAACAACCATTTTCGCCGTTTTTTGGCAAGTATAAATTATGCTTTGATGATTACTGGTGAACAAGAAATGGGTATAAGTTACTATGCACACGTGTAACCTTGTTTGAATGCTATTCGTAAACAGACATCACTAGTGTGCGTAGAGTAGTTTCCTGATGATCTGGTAACGGTAAAGCTCTGCACACCGCTCGGTGCCACTGAGGGCCGATTAAACATCGCTTTTTATGAGCGTCTGGTATCGCTGTAATGGAATTAAATACCCACACACGTGTAATAGAAGACCCATTTTACTTGGCTCTGCACTTGCGCTGTGTATGTGCAAATAGCAGTAGTGATCGGGTCCTTCTTGGGCAGGCAGCCACCTTACGGGGCCTATGCACCGGATGTAACTTGTCGCGTTTGGTGCACGGAGACAGTAGGGCGATTAGGTCCAGCTTGCCGCATTCAACAGTCGCTTCGCTTCTATATACGACGTGCCAAACTTATGTCCGCATTGTTTGCTTTACACGTTTTGCCACGAGACTTAACGCGGCGACTGTGCAATTTTATTTTTGGAAAATTTGTAGTAAATGCTTTTAGTATTTTTTTTTTTACAAATCCGGACGGGATTGTTGTAGCTATAGCTGTTTAAAAAAAGCAATTTTTGGCCATGTTAAGGGGGTCCAAAATCATGTTTCTAATAAGCCTGCTGCAGTTTTGAATTTATAGAAGCATATTTCCAACTAACTGTGCATTATTTAGTGGACAAACAAATATGTGGTGTTTGGGTAAAGTGGTATAACTTTGTGCCGTTTATTAGCTGTTTGTTACTTAATTTGTATTTTTCCGGCACATGTTTTATTATTTTTAATATGAGAGCAATGTATTAACTAAATTCAACCTTTATTATCAATTGTAGGGTATTATGATTATTAATTTCTACACTGTATTTCTCTGCTTTCTGTACTAATTTTATTTTTACGTCTACTAGTACAAGCAAAGCGACCACAGGCTTCTTCTCGGCCTAGCCTCGGCTCCGCGATCAGTATCTTGTAATACAAGCCACAGGAAATACCTACATGCCTTTAGCCACCTTCCTCACAGTGGCAGAGACCACTCTGATGCGCGTTCTGTGTGGGCGCGATTCGTGCAGTTTAGCTCGTCTGCAGACATACAAAAAAGTAACCCTTGCACCATCTTTGATGCTTCATTCCACGACACTCGACATCACTGCGCACGGATTGTTTTCTTTAGCCGCTTTTTTGACATCCGCGTTCCATCTGTCGGCTGCGTACTGAACTAATTAGCGTCATCACACCTACTGTAGAGCGTCACATTTAGTGCATTCTGAAAGCCTCAACTGAAGAAACATAATGTGTCTCAGCATTGCTCCTGTTTGTCGGAAGATGTTAGTCTTCCGTACCTAGTTCTCAGGATGCTAATTATTTCTATTTCACATCGTATAGTTTTGGTTTTATTTTAAATATATGAGTGAAGTTTGATGCAATTATTACTATATTTAACTTCTTAGGTACAAGATGCAAGTCATCTAGTCTACCCTTTGTGGGTTAAGTTTTCCCACCACGTGCGCATGTTACGCCCTATTTTGTTCGTTAAAATGTTATTTATTTTATCCACTTCCCTTTTATTTGTTACAGTGGAAGGTTCAAGAATTTAACAAGTATTAAAGTATTCAACGATAATTCAACTTATAGTATTGAACAGATATTCAGGTACGTGCTACTTAAGTTTTCTTTCAATGCGTCCTTTGTCTGGACACCTCGTCGCTACGTTCTACATTTCAGCTAAGTTCTACGCCGCAACGTTACGTCATCCAATTATATTTCATCACCTATTGATCTTGAGAAAAATATAAACTTTTTAATTTTCATGCCCAGTGATGAATGTATGAATTTAAATCTCTGTCATCTACCTAACATCATGTTTCATATTAAAGTACCTAGACTGTTAGGAGCACTCCAGGTATATATTATTATTTAAAGTTTCGCATAGCCTTGTTTGTCTTTTAAATAATAATGTGCGATGCACATTTTGTGATTCTATGTCTTTGTATATTTCCTCCCCAATATTTTTAAATAATAATTAATTTTTGATTTCACTCTGCCTTATATTAATGGTTTTATTTAACAGCTCTTCATGTGGTAATTAATATTTATTTTGTAATGTTAGCTCTATATGAGCAGTAATAGGCATCAGCCTTATTTATATTTTGTGTCCCGTCTTCCTTGCGTACACACACTTATAAAAATGTATATACAGTATTATACCTATGGTATATAGTAATATCTTAATACAATAACATGAACATACGAAAGGTATTACGTGACAACTTGAAATATGAGAATATTGATTTAAGTATATGAGCAAATTATGTATGTTATTTCCAACGTCTTAGTGAAAGGATATGATTCTAATGGTTAAGAGTGAGTGATAGTCACCATATTGGATTTTTGTATTTTGTGTCATAACTTTTCTTCTTAGTAAATTTTTGGAACTTTAACCTAACTGCTGAATAGACTTCATATTGATAAAATTTTAGACACCTTAAATATTTATTTTACGTTACTGTTACAGATAGAATTGCAGTTAAGAACGTAATTAGAAGTTTCTAACTGCTATTCGGCGTGTAACAACTGTAACGAAAAAATATATTTACGGTGTCTAAAATTCTATCAGTATGTATTCTATTCCGGAGTTGGGTTAAAGTTAAAGTAAAAAAAAAATTACGGCACAAAATACACAAATTTAAGACGATGACTATCACTAACTCTTAAGGGAAGGGGAAATGTGTACGTAGGTATATACCATTATGATCAATGTGCCTTCAAAATTTCTTTTTAGATTTATTCAAAACAACATTTTTCTACTTATCCCACTTTAACCCAAACATCACAGATATAGAGAATAAGTTAGGCGGTTTCACGTAGAAAAGAAGAAACGTGGAATGCTATAACAGAGTTCATGCGCCACGTACACAGGACGAGTGCAACAATTAACTCAGTTCGTTTTATGGATGCAGTGAGATTTTGGACACAGCTTAGCAGCGAGGTTTCCAGCGCTGGAGAAGGAAGGGAGGAGGGTTTATGAGGTAGGTATGGAGCAACGCCGGAGTGAAAGGGTGGGGGGAAACTGGAGAACCCTGAGGGAACCCACCGACCAACGGCATCGTCCGGCACGATTCCTGTTTGCTAAAATACTTGGGGGACTCCGTCGGGAATCGAACCCAGATCTCCTGACCAGGAAGGGTGGTAAAGGGTGACCCCATTGCCTACACGCCAACCATCGCCCCTGTGGACGCAAACATCTGTCACTTGGATCACTATCTAAACTACTCGATTTGAAGTTTTACTTTACCCAGGCAAACGGAGTGATTTTCCGTTCGCAGCTAAGGAAGTGATACTTGTGAATACCCTACGTCTTTGTTTTCATTCACGACGTGTGATAGTTGGCCTGATTACCATTCATTGGGAAAACTTGAGAAAAAATTAGCTTGTTAGTTAACACAAAAAATTGTGTCACTTTTCTGTAGTGATCACAAACCATTTTTGCTGCTCCCAAAGTTTTGCAGTGACTACAAAAAAACTGTAACCACCACAAAAGTTTTAGTGAGGTCTACATTGACAAAATAATGTGTGGTCATCACAAAATTGTTTTTTTTTTATTCTATGAATCGGTGGCGAAGCTTGGGTGTGTTGCAAGGGAAGCAGTGCTTGGTGGTGACTGTACACGTCTGTTAAGATTCCCGTCGGACCAACACACTGCAAGGAGCAGAGTTAGATTAGCTTTCCTGCTGATGGTGTGAAAGAGCCGTAGATCCTATAGTACGTACAGTATAAGTTTGCCTGATTTTGACATTTCCTTTATGAGAAACATGCCTTGCAGTTCCATTGTGTTGGTTTTCCCGCGATGAACCACCATCTCTAATCATATCTTAATATGTAAGTTATTTTAAGTGAAAATAGTTTTGGTTGGAGTAATTGTGACTCATTCAGAGCCACACCATATCTAGGTAACCAGGACGCTATGTAACTCGCTATCCGAGGTTATTAAAATGAATCGTCCTTCCTTTTCCATTTTTGCACTATGTGTGAAGTCTTGTTTGGTAGTGCTTTAATTTCCACATTTATGAAAATGATTTTCGTGGTCCAATTAATGTATAGTTTAGTGCGTCCCGTAAATAGCAGTTAATTTCATCGTTATTCTAATTTTACTGTGCAGCGGTGTTCCCGAGTTGGTGCGTCGGCCACGTGTCCTTAGAAGCTTGAGATGATCGATAACAGATGATTCATTAGCTGCTTGTGTGGGTGATGGACGCGATGTTTTGAGTCCTTGGCAATTGTCTGCGAAAGTTATAAATCTTATTCGATTTTTATGTGATCGCCCATCGCAGCTTTGTGTTATATCCCGCCGTCGAGTGTAACATCCGCTTTATATTATCAGTATTTTTTTTAAATCTGGACCCAACCTCCATAGTTTTGATAGGCCTAATGTTGTCTAACGTAATTTCGTCAAGTTATGTGATAATTTCAAAAAGTCAAACATATTTATCACGTAGTTTACAGTCTGTCAAAAACGCATCTCAAATATACCAACAGAGTCGAAATTGAAATACTAATAATCAAGAAATATTTGTCATACTCGTCATGATCGTCATGTTGTATGAAAGTATATATGTATATGTATATATGTATATATAATGAAGATCTGTATGTTTTTGTGGCATCATAATAAAAAATGTTGATAGTGATACCCCGCGCCCGCTCCCACCACCTTGACATGTTTCCCCATTCCTGTAACCTTTAAATTACTTAATTACGTAGCACAGCCTAACACACAATGACACGAGTCAATCATGCTGTGTATGCACTTTACATAATGCACTGTGAGCTGTAGTGCATAAATGGTGCATTTTCTCACATGTTTACATTACATTTTTGGTCCTGTATATGGGAGAATTGTTCCTCCATAACAGTGGCATGCAATTTTACAACGCGTGATCATTTCGTACAACTGTATCTATATAGCTACACTTGCAATAAGCCCACTCCTCGCTGCTACTGCTTCAGTATTTCGGTTTTGAAAATATTTTATATGGTTACCTTGGTGACGATTTACATATATATAACCTCGGCGCGAGAAGGAAAGAGCGTAACTTCGTGCCGTATATTGCGTGAAATCGTCTTATGAGAGAATACGTAGCCGGTGGGACCATGCCTAATTATAGCACGTCAGAAACATGAAGGACGTTGTTGATGTATGGCTGGTTTTCTCGGGGTTCTCCCGTATCCCCACCATCTTCATTCTGGCATTGATCCGTACCCACTTTATACAATCACCACCAGCGGTAAAAATAAAAACCTCGCTGTTAAGCTCTCAAAAGATCTTAATCATTCCACTTTGACAATGTTAACTACGGTGGTCTTACTGAAAGTTTGTAATCGTATGGTAGTCTTTTTTACCGCATTATAGAGTTCAGGCTTCGAGCCCCGCTGCCTGTTCCACAGTTTCCCAACCTCACTATTCCCCGGAAATACTGCAGATTCTCGTTTACCTTTTCGCATAAATTAAAACGATATTAACAGGCTGATCGGCTTACGTTCCTATTAAGTAGTTTGTAATGAAGTTATACGCCCTTGTAAACTTTCTTTCACGTGTGTGTCTTGATACTTCATGTTGGGATCACAATGGCGCAACAGAAGCGACACTGAAAATTCTCGTGATTGTGAACACTTGTTTGGCTGCCGCGCGACAAATAGTAAAAAAATATATTACATCCTCTAGTACGACGGCCAGAGATGTTTACATTATTTCAATTTTTTTTATTCCGTTTATTTGTAATGTATTTTTAACACCTACTGGCTTTGCGAAATGTGGAATTAAAGGCACATATACATATTTGCTTAAAAAAAAGACTATGATTTGCTAAAGATAACCAACAGATATCTCTCTTAAAATAAATATACACAGTTTTATACCAACTCACCAGTCTGTTTCACCAACATTTGGGCGCAAAATTAATTCCGACTCGAATTAAATCGATGTAATTTCTGTTAGGGATTCGCGTTGCGTTCGCAATTTTGTCGATCTGACGTCACAGAAACCTCGGTGCTGATTGGCCGACATATTTTGTATTTCACTTCGCAGGTGGTCATGTCGCTTCTGTCGTGCCACTGTAGTTCTGGCATCATAAATCTATATTGTAATTGTAGTTTACAACTCTTAGGTATTTATTACCAACATCGATGTAGGCCTACTTGATACCTACCACATCTACGTGTATGACAAAATATCGATATATCGTACTCGAAGGTGAAGTCAGTGTCACTCTTGCAGCGTCTGAAGCTGTAATCGTGGAAGTGTCGCGGTTTTTTTGTCTTCAGAAGCTGAGTGTACCTGAAGTAATTCAGGGGGCGAAGTTTCCAGGCCGCGGGTACAAAGTAAAGATAATTTCTCTCACCCTTCTTGTTTCCGCGTGTTTTTGCCGCGTTAACTAAAAGTGGGAAACATTCCTGTCCTTGTCGCGTTTTCCATCTCTCTCTTCCTTCCTACTCTGTTTCCCTCCCCTCTCCCTCGTAGTCTACTTCTGTCTCTGTCCGTGGACAGGCGGTCTGCGACACGCACCTCGGAGTAAAAACCGCTTATGTCAACATAGCTGCACACTCAAGCAGAATTCGAGGGGAAAGGTTGACAGTTTGATAGACTCCAACGTACTGTGTGTAACTCTGAAGGTTTTGTATCGATATTATGTATCGACGCGTTTATTTATAGCATTGTTTATCTTTGCAACATGCCCAGTTAAAATCGCACAGGTTAAGCAAAGAACATACTAGGTTCGATTCCCGGCGGGATCCGTCCCGTATTTTCGCATGTGGGAATCGTGCCGGACGATGCCGCTGGTCGGCGGGTTTTCTCGGGGATCTCCCGTTTCTCCAGCGCTGAAGACCTCGACGTTAAGTGCTGACCGAAATATCTTCACTTTAATTAACAAACGTGTGTGATACATCTGAAAACTGTTTCCGTGTGTCTCAAATTGTATCAATAAAAAGTAAGAAACTACCGTTTCTACAGTTTATTGGAGGCAATCTTGACGTTAAACATTTTCAAGATTTTCCAGTTTGTCTCCTCATAAGGTGGCCTCCCGCCAAATATTTTTTTCTACGTTAAAGTATTTTTAATACACTAACGGATAATTTATTTTCGTCGCATGTACTGCAGCTTTCATAGTTTTCCAATAATGGCAAGGCAAATGAACAGTTTATATGTCAGTCGGACGTACGAATAGTGAGGATATTCTGACTTCAGCCTATAAACTCAACAAATTGAATTTATGTTTTTAGGAAACCTTTCCTTAAGACCACGCTCCCACGTTTATATTAGTTATGCGATAATTATTTCTTTAAGCTTAAACGAAAGCTGATACTACAAATATGTTTGGCAGTTTTTTTTTTTTTTCATGACGGCCAATTTTTTCAAGACGCGAAGTTATAAGGTTACGACTAATAATGTTAAAAACAAAAAAAATCGTTAATTACGTAACTAGTTAAAATTGTAGTATTTACTGTCTTGGGAGACAATGGTCATGAAAACCTTCATACTTCTACAGGATATCCAAATACTCCATCACTAGAGATCCGGAAAATGTGTGGGTTCAACGTTCTGTCGGCTAGACTCCACAGTCCTGTTTATACTATGTTTTCAGCTATTTGTACATTGGCTGCTGCTACAGTGAGTGGCCAGTTGTACATGTGACAAGATAGTGTTGGGGCACGTCTTTTCATACAGGTTTGCTATTGGCCGAAAGTCCTCGAGTAAGATGTTTTATTACAGTGATGCAATCGTAAAAGTTACTAACGAGCAAAGCATTTTGAAACGTAATGTCTTTTCAAATGGATCTCTATCCATTACCAAACTTACGTGTAGGGATAACGGAGAAGCTCAAAAGAAATATACTTCAACAAACATGTGACGCTAATTCATAGTGATACTGTGTGTACTCATCGTGGATTGGTAAAGTTTGGAGGGCCGAAGAAATGTTGGGTGAGTTTGCGAATAAGACAGTGTTCTTACGTGTTACAGACCGGATTACGCGGCTAAGCATCCTAGGCCCTGAAGTTTTAGCACCTCGGCCTCTCGGCTTTTCTTTTCCTGCCTTCCTTGTCAACTCGCGCTCTTTTCTAATTTTCAATAACACATTATCTAAAAGTGCGTTCCAGAGGAAAAAAATAGTATTTTTGTATTTGTATGAAATATTATTAGTTCTGTAAACGTTACTTGGATTACATTTACCTCTTACGGAAAAGAGAAATAGCGTGGCCAGTTTTCCCAAAATGGCATTCCAAAGTCAAATTTTTCATGTTTTTACTTCATACACCCCTCGAAAACCAATTAACACAGTGAAACGAAATAATTTGCAATGAAATAACATGTCCTGGGCTGCAGCTTGATTTATATAACCCCCCCCCCCCCAAAAAAAAAAAAGAGTTTTGTATTTTTGAAAAAATTCTTATTTTTCGGTTTTTTTTTTTTTGCTACTTTTAGAAATATGTTTTAAACACACAGCAATTTTGTATTGGGTTTTTATGTACGTAAATCCCTAGACCGTGACATGTATTTTCACAGTGAATTATTTCGTTTCATTATGTTTATTGGTTTTCGGAGGGTATATGAAGAAAGTCATGCAAATTTTGACTTTGAAATACCGCTATGCGAAAACTGGCTAAGCTAATTTTTTTTTGTAAGCGGAAAGTGTACTAGCCTACCAAGTAACGTCTACAAGCTACAAAACTAACACAATTTTATACAATTATGAAATTATGACTTCTCCCCGCTTGAATGACCTTAAAATTATTCTGCTCTGTCCTCTCGCTATGCATAATAATTATAATAGTAATGCCATAACAAATATAACTTGACTGCAAGTTTTGAAAAAATTTTCTTAACAATAACAATAACGACAGTAAGATTATAACATTAAATTCACATTTCCAAACTGACGAGTTTTACAGGTGGACAAATTGGCGCTTTTAAAAACGATGATGGAAAATTATTTACAGTTTCTCTTCACTAAATGTGCGCCCCTGTGAAATACGCGCTCTAGGTCCGGGCCTAGTGGTAAATCCGACTCTGATTGTGATTTTTTTTTTTTTTACAAAAATCAGTGTGGCAGAAAATGGCATGTACAGTTCAAAACTTAGGGATGCATACAACTGGTGTTGGTGCCGAACCGGCAACACGTAAAAGTAGTGACTAAGTTAACGTTTTGATATTTATCCGAGTTAAAAAATACTGAAACACAATACCATCATAAAACTTCAATATAATTTTAATGATTCAGAGAACTTCGCACTGTATGAGTCCATTCCTCAGCAATCAGAACGGCACGGTCATTCGCTGGAAACAAGTCTTCTATGTCTGAAGATTCGCTCAGATGATTGCAAAGCAACAAGTATTGAGAATCTTGCTTTGCACCACGTTCACTAAGTTCATCATTACTGATACTACACGTCTTCAAATCAAAGTTACATATTGTATCCCCTGTTCTGAATCAACCGAGGGTCTTCCAAGTCCCGCATTGGAGGTGGCAGTCTGGTGGTAACTTTTATTTTACTTTCCACAATCCTCCAGGGGACTTCTGCTGAAGCCACGTACAATGTTGCGTGAACCGCGGTGGACGGACATGTTGCGGCTGTTTGCAAACCTTGATTTCCAGTACGTGCTGTCGTGAATGCCGTAGTTGCGACTTTGCACGGCTCTCAAACTTTACCCGCACGTATTTTTTGTGTAGTAAATTAAGTATGTGATGAATTACGGGTGGTATTTCTTTATAGATCCATTATAGTTTACAATTATGTGTTTATTATTGCTGCTAGGAGTTATTTAGTATTTATTACATTGTTAGAGATAAATATTATTTTCAATATTTAGATTAGCGTAATTGTTTCATAACTTCGTTTATGTATTTCAATTTCAATGTGCGTGATGGATATGATAATAAGCTAAGTCTCTGTTGAAATATTTGAAAGATATGATAATTAGCTAAGTCTCTATTGAAATGTTTTAAAATAAATCTGTTCATATTTCGAATCACGATTGAATTAAGAGAAATTCAGCTTGGTAAGTGACATGGGCTCTTAAACAAAATCTTTTCTTTGGGGTTTCTCCATCATCTTAATAGGCCTAGCGGTGGGATATTTGAACTTTCTGTAAGTATTATGTCTTATATATTGATTTTTTCTGGATTACCGAGTTAGAATGTACCGCAACTTACGTAATAACAAAAAAAAAAAAATAGACATCAAATAAGATGCAAACAGCTGTAAATGTTTCTTTTAAGGTGTGCGAGGCCTAGTACTTTCCCTTCGTACGTCACCGAAATATGTAGTTCTCTAAAACGGACCACGTAATTCCCCAGCGTAAATGACGGATTCTGTAAATCGGGCCCCGTGGCTCGAGAATCTTGAAAAGTACACACGTTTAGATATGTGGTTCGCCATATAATGAATTCGCTGCGATAGGAAAAGGAAGTAAGCCCGGCTTTCGGCAGTGCTGGAACGAGTGTTGTTGGGTGAAAGGGGAAGGGGAGTGAGGTGTCTGATTGGCGAGCCAGCGGAGACAAGAGATGGGCAGAGGAGTGAGAGTGTGGGAGGGAGGGGGAAGAGTTAGGGGAGAACGGAGGATTACGCGAGGCGTCCCGGCACCAGTTGTTTTAGAGTGCGCGCGACGACGCCCCTACCCTCCCCCTGCTACAAGTGTTTATCCCGGGCGGATGCTGCCGTACCCGCGCTAGTGGTGTGTGAGGCGGAGGAGGGGAAGTGGTAGGGGAGGGGCTACGTGCCGTCGCCGCTTCTCCGCGGGCTTGCGGCGGGAAAGACGCGCCGCGCCGGGCCAGGCACGTTCCGGCCGCTAGTGGTAGGGCTGTTGAGAGGGCGGGGACGCTCCGATACTCCAAGCGCCGTGTAGGGCGAGGGGTAAAGCGGGGGAGGTTGAGTCGCCCCTCTACCATTACCTAGCGCCGCCGTGGCCACGCGCGCCTTTCCCACGAATATTAGCGTGGATCCCGTCGCGGCGCAAACACCTCGCCGCCGCTGCCGCCCTCCTCGCAAATAAAAATAAAATCCATCCCCGCAGATAAAAACCCCTTCGCTTGGCAACCTCCCGCGTAACACTTACTCTTCTCTATATGTGATGATTCAGAACGGAGTATAGTAATTTCGCATGGTGATAACTAATGAAAAAGTACTACGTCGAGTATGTATTTTTAACTTGTCCCTGAACTGAATTATAGTGGCAGTAATTATACCCTGAAAATCTACTACGAAATATATCTCCTTGTTAATATAAAGCTCAGTACACACTTATTCTCTTCTTAATTACTTACTTAATTCTGTTTATGAATTTCGATTGCGATTTCATACCAGAATTATGTACCAAACTCTGTGTTGTTTACACACTATCTTTGTTTACTAACATGTTTCAGTAAATAAAGAATAAAAATATATTCGTGATGTTGGTTGCAGTATTCCATAAAGTGTAATTGTAAAATTCCCGAAAAATTTTTCACAATACAAGACGTATGTGTAATTGCAAAATAAGTGAAACAATCTCGTATTATTTAGGTTTTGTAAACTTCGATGGTCTTTTGTTCAGTAGGAAACCAAAATTTTCTTTCTATTCAAATGCTATTGGCAACCCTACTTGTGTACTTCGCAGGTGCGGTGGCTGAAACTCTGCATTGCGCATGCGCGTGAACATACACTGCGATGAAAAATAGGACGGGCTCTATCTGTGAAATTAAGTACGGAATTCTGTGTAGAACCAGCATAGTTGCGGTACACACTGTCGCAGTGATACTTGTAATGAATTTGATACGGAAATCTATACTGAATTATGGCTAGTGTGTACCGGGCTCAAGATAAAAATACCTTTAGAAATTAGGCAGCTACACTCAGAAATGTGTAAATACAATCAAAGAACAAGTAGTTTTACATTATATCTGTTTAAATTAAATTTTTAAATATATATTTTCTGCTTATAATAACCCCCAACATATTTCCCTTTACTGACATATAAAAAACGCACTTTTACGTACTTTTTAACTCTTTCACAGACTATCGCAAGGCGAAATTAACATATGTCGACCTGAATAACCTTGTGTTCATCTGTGTGTGTTTTATTTTTTTATTAACAGACTGGACTGAGTACGACCTTAATGTACCCTACGCTAACAGATCAACTGCCAAGGTGAACTGAATTCGCGCTATAAACACAAATTTTACACATTTTTCTTCTCAGAATTTAAAACAGCGAAAAATGAAATAATTCAAAATAATCCAATATAATGGCGACTGATGACGAAGCTTAGACATGTTTTGAGGGCTCGTAAAACACTCGATAGGTAAATAACTTCCGCAAACGAATTTCTGCTACGTCAGTACTCACGTTACCAGTAGCCCTACTCTATTTCTTTTTAGCGCATTAAGGGCGCGGTCTACTACACTTTTCATCGCCATTTTTTTTATTTGTACCAGATATTTGTATTCTTATTTTAAACACAAAATGTGACTAAAATTGGCTCTTATTAATTTTTTTTATCGTTCATAGTTTTCGCGTATTAAGGACTACACTAAAACCAACCGATATACCAAACTCAAAAAAATCACAGTGGATAAAGGCATTGCAGGCTACAATGTCATGCCCATAAAAATAAATAATAAAAATTATTTATATTTTTAAAAAAATGCTGAATCTGAAAATAAACAATTGAAAAATTCAACAATTATTATTTTAAAAACAAATAATTTTTTTTCTATTTTCTATCTGGTAAAATTAAAAATTAAAAAATGGTGATGAAAATTTCGGTAGCCGCGTCCTTAACTTCAGTTCATCGTGTGTTCTCGTCCTCTGCGAGTTGCCAACTCTCCGATATTCTCGGAAGGCTAATTATTTTTTATGTAAGTAAGAATAACGTTGTGTTTATTCGTATGTTCGTCTTCTACGAGATCCTCTACCACCTATTCGATGCGATCAAACGTTGTTGGGTTATTTTTCTAGCACCCGGGAGGGTTTATAACAAAAAAATTGTATACTTGGCGGTAGGGGGAAGGGAGGGGCAAAACATTTTAGAGGGCCAGAACGATATACCAAAAAAAAAAAAATAGTGAAAAAAACTTTGGTGAGTTGTGCCTGCGTCCAAGAAAGTTGCTGTCAAAAAATGTATACTTTGTGGGAGGGTGATGGGAAGCCAAAGCTGTGCATGCTAATTGCCATTGCGACGCATGTCTGGATAGCTAGTAGTATGTCATAAATCCCAGTTTGTTATATCCGCTGAGAGGAGCGCTTTAGTTGGTTAGCTAAATGCGATCCATGCTTATATTAAAATTTATAACAAAAAAGGATTTTCCTGTGTTATTGCCTTCCGTATGGATGTCATCGTATGTAATTTCTTATGATGGCTGTTCTTTTTACGACAGTTAGTGCACTACGCTTCCACTTCGTCCAGGTAACCGTTAAATAAATGTGATAAAAACAATTAACTCAACGAGGCAGTGTTGAGTAGCGTTGTTTAAGGATTAATATAGCAGGAGTGTTGCAAGAGGGACAATTCTTTGATTTCTTGTAGTCTTTCTGTTTATAATTACGGGTTTGTTAGGGAAAGGAAGGCGGAGAAAGCGGTCGATGAGTTTTGTGAACATACACACCTGATTTATTTCATATGTTATTTTTACGTAAATTTTTTACATAATTGATAATTATTTTATTTGGGTTAGGATACTGGAGAATATGCCAGTGATAAATACTGAATGACTAGCATGCAGCTATTGTGATTATCATTTCTCGTCCTGCCTGATTCAAAGTTAATTGAAGATATTTTGGCCGGCACTTAACATCCAGGTCTTAAGCACCACCTCCGGAGGGGGGTGATAGGTTACGTGATGTATGGAGCAGTGCCGGAATGAAGGGGCGGAGGAAGCAGGATTTCCTCGAGATAACCCGACGACCGCCAGCGGCATCGTGCGGCACAATTCCCACTTGCGAAAATTTGGGGGCCGACCCCGCCGGGAATATAACCCATATCTCCTAGGTGGGAGGCGAGCACTCTAGCCACTGAGCTAACTGCGGTTACTACATAATATCTGCCTAGACTTCGTACCTTCAGGCACATTTCAGTATAGGCGGTTCCGATAAAGTGAGCACTTTTGAAGCCCTAGTTAATGGTTTCCTTTAAAATAATTAAAATTTTCCTACAACTTTTAATATAAACTAGTAACCCTAAGTAACTATAGAGTGTAACGTACTGAAAAGTTAATGTGTGTGGTCAGAATAAATAATACTTTTTATGTTATTTTTCTAGATAAGATGCCCTTCAAGACTGCCCACTTTATCCCGAATCGCATATAGGCACATTTCAGGTACTTTACGTGAACAATGACAGTCTTACTTCTGGTAAGTTCGGACACGTCTGATCTATCAGAAGAGTTTGGCAAAAATGTATGACATTAACAACACTTTGCTAACAAAGTTGACGAAAGCTATTTTCTAGAATTACTCTTTTTTTTTATTACTACCACATTCTTATTAATTCGCTTTTGTCTTTCCAGTACAAATTTTGTAATTGAATCTAAACTAGCTTCCCGATGAGCTAGAGAATTGAAACGTTAAAAATATTTCAGAACTGGATGACAGTAAGAGGGGGAAAAAGTGAAATATTTTCTTAAATTAAAATAATGAATGTACCGTGTTTTAAAACTGACTAAAATGTGTACAATAATATCTCTTATGAAAATACTTGAATGATTTAAAGCGAAAAAAAAAAATTGGAGCTCATGCAATAGATAATTGATGCATGAATAGGTTACCTAAGTCACTGACAATTTTATTGCACTGAAGATGATGTGAAATTTAGCATGAGTTTTTTCAACAGCATCTACTCCATACTGTTGTCAACAGCATGCGCCCCTTTCTTCTTTTTAATTATTTCAAGTGTTTACGTAGGGAAAAATTTTATTTTACCGTTTTAGTCAGTTTTTAAAAACGTGGTGTATTAAAATTTGTTTCATTTAAATATATTTGTGTAGTCCGGTAGTGACTATATATGACTAACGTGCAGTACCTTCCATCCTACCGGGGGGGGGGGGAGGCATTGAGCTGCGAACATCGCCTGAGAGGTAGTCAACCACATTGGCGCTCGGACATGTGACGACGGGATGAATTGTAATGTCACTAGCCGCGGGTGTGTCCCGGTGTGTTGGAGAGGGTTAAGTTTTCTGAGGGGTAGGGGGGAGGGGGTAGGCCAGAGAGTGTCCGCGACTTTGCCCGGCTTCATTCAAACGCGTCGCTCGCGGCCGCTCTCAGCCATAATTAAAATATTAAAATGCTTTTCAGCCGCAGTGACACGCGCGCGATCAAAGGCGCCCACAAACCACGCCCTCGTGCTTTTCTGATAAAAACCCCGCTCCGTCAAGAGAAGCGTAACATTAACACACACATACGTATATATACACATAGACACACCACGCGAGTCCTGGGTTAAATTGGAGACGAAAATGTCAGTGGCATATTGTTGTACGATTACATTTTCCCAATGTGGCAACATAACAATGTACTTAGTCCCCTCTTGCGCTTCATATATATCTTACAATTACTGGTCTGGGGGAGGGGGGGTAATTAAATAATGCATTTTATAGGTGCAACGCAAAATTTGCACCTGCGTTGCGTCTGCTTACGCTGCATTGGAATTATATACTCACGTAATGCCATAGAAGAAGCATTTGACTTGCTCTGCACTTGCGTCGCGCTGCGTCGGTGCAAATAACAGGTGGCGATATTTAATCGGCCCCCTGATCCTGCATATTATGTGTAGGGGCCGGAAAATTTCGCTCATTCAATTAACCGCATGCTAGAATCCATTGTCCTATGCATAGAGACATGCAAAATTCGCGTTATTATTTGGTAGCAGACTAAACTTCACTTTCCTATACATAACAGAGCATAATCTGCGAATCAATTGGCCACGAACTTTTATGTGTTGTCATTTACGTGTGTTACGTCTTTACAGAGATTGGCCTCTCTACCGTGTAAGCATTCTCCGCGGTAAGTCACGACAATATCGGCCAGCGGGAGACGTCGAACGAGCATATAGTCACTTGAAGTCTAGTCAGTTGTCAGAAAATAACGCGAATTTTGCATATCTCTACATGCATATTCAAGCCCCGTCAATTCATTCATTGTCTACTGTTCCTTAGAGTAGTACCGTAAACCGGGGTTACTTTGACAATTTTCGGGGCTACTTTGACTATTCAAAATACTAGTTTTTTGGTTATCTGGTAAATAAACAGATAATCTGAGCCGAGTATTTTAAATAATTCATTTTATCCTTATAGCTAATGTTTGAAACTTTCGGCACTAAACAATATAAAAACCAAAATTTTGAGTTGTCGACGTTACCCCGCAGTGTAAAAGTAACCCCGGTTTACGGTAGCTAGCGGACAAATAGTCGGGGCTTGAGTATGCATAGGATATTTGATTCTAACATGCAGGTCATTGAATTCGCAAAATTTCACCATATATAATATTCTACGTTAACTTGACGTAACGTATATAAAATAATACCTGGGCGTGGAGCGCAAGAGGAAACGTTCTCCGTGCAGTGTTGCCATCATTGTGCACGTAAACTGTCGTACAACATTCTGCCAATTACATTTTCGCCTCCTAGGATTTTGTGCGGTGTGCGGTCGTTTCTGGGCACTATGTGTTTGTGTGTTTATATATACGCAATGTAAAAATAAATTTTTAAACATCGGCGGTGATATTTATGCGTGAGCGTAAGAGCTCCTTGAAAACCCTGCAGATAAAAAAAAAAGTAAAATATTCATAATGTTTTTATTTGCTTCGGGTGTTTTTAGCATTAATTTACGCTTCGTTCTGACAAGCTGTAAATTATTTCGTAATTTTTCGTGGAACCAGGAAAGCTTACAACACAAACAATCCTGTTGTATACATGGCACCTGACTTGACTTTCTCCCTGTCACATCATGTTCCTGTTATGATAATTTCGGTCGGTAGAACATAGGGCCGGCTGAATTGTTTAGCAAAAATGTTGCCAGAGATATTCAGTGTTGTTGTTTTTTGTGTTTACCGCTTGGAATAAAATTATGGCTTTGATTGACTTGACATTCAAAATAATTCGCGGAAATTATTTTGTAAATGAAAAGTAATTTATGAAAATGGCGAGGTAATTAGCCGTAGTTTCAAAAATTTGTTAAATACTTCAAAAAGCTCACACGAGTGAGTGCGGAAGTACTCGAGAACTGTTATGTAAGTTCGAGGTACTGTATTCTTATATGTGTCGAAGTAACTAACATTTTGATATTGACCTGTTTTGTGAAATGTATTATTTCTGTAATTATTTCTTGATACTGAGAAAAAGTCCCCAGAAGTAAATGTTTTAAATTGAACGGTTTTCGGTAGCTTTAAAAACTTATCAACTTGATGCCCCATGGCAGCATGCATGGCAAATAGAGAATATGTATTTTTTTTTACCGCGTTAGAATCTTTGTAGTTAAGAGATTTTTTTAATATCATTACCCTGCCATAATTTCTAATGTGCAATTTATTTAAGAAATTCTTGCTTCAGAGTGTGTTGTGGTCGCAAGTGTATACCCGACTCATAAAAGGTTTACGTTCGTTAGTGTTTTCACACTTTTGAATTACATCGAACCAGAATCGCCTAGGTGGAAGGCGAGTGGTCTGGCCACTTGGCCGTCACGGCTGCTCTCCTCTCTGATGGCATACGATAAGAGTAAAGTAAGCAGTGGTGTCTACAGTTTTTTAACCTACAGTATGTTCTGGAAAGAAGTTGCAGTTTCCAGAACTGCAATTTACGTACGTATGCGTACACACGCAAACTGATTTTACAGAAAACTTCTTGCTAGAGACTATTACAATGAATGTGTACCTGGCGCATGGACGGTCTTGTACCGTTACAGGCGTATTCTATTTCTAGAGCCCACGATTTTTCGCGAAAATAATTCTGCAACAGTTTGTTTGAACGTCTTATGTGCACATATGCAGCCATGCTTCATGGTCAGTGATTGGATGTTTATAACTCTCAGCATCTAGGGCTCTACCCGCAAATCACATACGTGTGGGGTCGCAGTAACCTTGTTCCTGTTGGCACAGTCAAATGAGCCACGTCTGTGCAATAATACATTCTGCCAATAACCATGAGGCAGAGCTGAACATGTGTACATAAGACATTGAAACAAACTGTTGCTGAATTATTTTCGCTAAAAAAATCGTGGTCTCCATCTATATCACGCAAAACCTTCTAACTTAATCATATTACGTTTTCTACGAAAAGAACACGCACTTGAAAATAGTATGATTCTATAATTTTAAAAATTCAGCGCGCTTGTTAAAGACATGGTTTTGGGTCTGCAAGTGGTTAAAAACTTTTTTTAGAACTCTGTAACTCAGAAAATACCATCTGAATGCGTGCAGCGCGAAACGAGGTGCGTGCGTTGGCGTTTACTTAATACTGTCCAAATAAAATTTCAAGGTCATCGATAAACACTACAATGAAAAGTTTGCACACTATAAATAAAACGACATGCTTCTCGTCGAGTGTCGAACGCTGACTCTTATAGCCCCGCTGTTATCGTGTGTCAAACGCAACAATTTGAAACCGATACACAGTACTCTTAAGAGTGCCGCCTACCATGGGCTTAAAATGCGTGCATTGTGTTCGTGAATACGTTTTTCACATGTACCAGTGTACGAAAAGGATAACGCACTTAAATCGATGACGGAAATGCTGATTTCAAACATCACGCCAGTTATAAAAATCATATCGGAGCCCTTAAAATCGTTGAGAACAACTTTTACGTCTGTTATATATGAACAATTACTCACGGGATTAGTATAAAACTACTCTAGAAACATGAAGTGGACTTAGTTAAATCTTTTCGCCAATAAAAAGAAAGGGCCACAACTGAAATTGTCAGTCGGGTGAGTGATCTACGATAGGCCTACCACTGGGCGCCGTTTCAGTGTCTTGCGGTAGAGGCGATACCGCACCAGATGAACCGGTCGACATCGCCCTTGGCGCCGTGACTCACTCACACAAACACACGGTCAGTAGGCGGGCGCCTTAACCTTCAATAGAATTAACCCTGGCGTAGTGGGGTAATGCCCCCGTGCTGCGTCCCCGAGTCTGCTAGGAACACGACCGCGGTGAATTATTACGTTTTATATTTTTACATTGGACATCGCGTGCCTGGGATGTTCGCCGCGTGACAGCGGCTGTCCCGCGCGCACGGAGAACCCCTCCCCGCTCTTCCCTTCACCCTCCCTGAACATCGGCACGACAGGCGGTGTCGGTCCTTTTGAAACTCGCTTGTGGCCTCGGGAGGAGAATATACCCCTCCCTCCCCCGCGACCCCACAGTTTCACAGCCAAAGACAGGCGACACGGCATTATTACAAGTGGCACATTTCCCCGCAGTTGCCCCTTCCCCTCCTTCCCGAACTCCCTTTTTGTGCGTCTCCGGTAAAAATACGCACAGGCCGCTGGGGGAAAAAAATATACGGGGAGGAAAATCCTGCCGCATGAAAATTGATACCATCTACAAGTGTATCTGAAATCCCCTTGACATCCTGTGTGGAAAAAAAAAAACTCATGAATAGAAGAGGGAAGAAAAAAATACCACAGTTTTAATGAAAATATAAAAAATATCTCTCTCTGTGGACGAACAAAAGACACGTCAGTGTGGCAGCGTTGTCGCAAAATGATCCTGACACGCAAGGCATCCCGTAGTCCTAGGGCATTCTCCCCCATTTTTTTAAAAATTAATAATAATAAAAAAATTACTGGCATATGCCTTGTGAAGTCTGGGAGTGTAACTGTCAGCGATGTGACACAGCAGGACAGACCCCGAGTTTCGACTTCATTTTTATATATGTTTGTGTTTCGCGGCACCACAAGATTCCAGCGCCCGTGTTAGGAAGGAAAAAAATTATACTACACGTCGTTGCGAAGCCTAGCTGCGGGCGGACGAGGTTAGCGGTTTGTGGGCGTTTCAAGCACCGACGTAATGCACTCCCTTTGATTATCACCGCGCTGATGTTCGGATATTTTCAGTCATGCTGCGGGGAAGATCTCGATGTTTACTATACCTTCCCCTTCCTCTTCTACGCTCATCCACGACTTGCCCGTTAGCACCGATACAACTGTCACAATAATTGTTCTTGTGTTTGACACTGAGCTTGTGATTTCCACGGATAACTCAATTTACTCTCACAGTTTTTTTTAAATTAATGAACTTACGTTGAAGTTCAAAAGAATACACATACATGTAAATACACTAATACGCATACATACATACTCCCGTACACATGCATACACATACCTATTATAACAACTTTGTTGTCTTGGGCGCAGCCAGGTTCGTTTGGGATGGAGGGCTTAGATAATTAAATAAATAAAGTAAAAAAAGTTCATTAATTTAATTACAGTACTCTACATTAAATATAAAACACTCGCGATTCACAATTTTCAAATAAACGCTTACATATATTATATGAAGTTAATATCCCTAAAAGCCTAATTTACTACTCTAGTGCATAATTAATAATGTATTTCTCAAATTAGTCCTCTGACCACATAAGTTTTTATCTATAAATGTCTCACAGTTCAACCTGTCTGTCCACTCAGGCTACTCACACCACTCGAAGAGTCACCGTCGTCCACACCTCCGTAGCCTGTCCTCGATTTGCTGGTCCCGCCTCGTCCCTCGCTGCCAAGTCGATTGCGAACATTCACCAGCTTAATGCCGCAATCACTCCAGCTGTTGGCGCAGGGGCCGGTATTTATAGTCGCCCGCGACGACGCCCAGAATATTCTCGGACCTCGCCGACCATGCTGGCTGATACAAGCTGAACATTCTAGATGTTGTGGGAACGTTAAGTTTCGTCCGAGCTGAATTCTTGTCCCGGATGACTGACAGCTACACACACATTCAGAACGCCTGTGTTGTCAGTGAGGCGTGAGTGGCCCGCGTCGCCAGAGGCGAGAAGATGGGGAAAAGAAGGTGGGGCGCAGTCCGCTGTTTCGACGCGTGACTGGTGATAGCACAGCTAGGAGGGGGGAAAGAGGAGGGGCGCAGCCTGCTGTCTTGACGCTGGGGCTGTAGGTAGCGAGCAGCGGGAGGGGAAGGCGGCGCGGCCAGCCAGGCGACCTCGCCCAACACCTACTCGTTACACTACATACATACTAAGACATATACATGAATGCATAGTCTACTACATGCATAGTCTACTACATGCATAGTCTACTACATGCGTAGGCCTACACACACTCTTACATACATACACTGGGTGGGTCTGAACGGAGTGTGTTAATTTCGTGTAATAACATCTTGTAAAATGTAACAAGTAAGTATAAAATATGTTTAAAATTTTCCGTATAGTATACTTCAGTGGGGAAAATGTGACCGGGAAAATCGACTATAAATGACAATTTTCTCAAATATTAAATTAAATGATTTATGTTAAGCAATACGACTCTGAATAGTATCAAGACAATGCAACATTAAATATATAAATAATATAATATATATAAAATATATAAATAAATCATCTTATATACTGGTTCCAGGAAATAGGCTAAATTATTTACAGTGTCAGCTTGCCTAACCTTGACACTTGTCTTCTGAGAAGTATGTCTGTAAACAGTTTGTAGATACAGTGTTTTTTTTTTTCCTTTGGGAAATACGGTTGTTTTACAGGTCAACAGAATGGAGCTGCCTGGCGTTTTTCTCGGAAGCCAAAGTAGGGATGTAGAGGAACTGAAGCCCTATCTGCAACACCCACATGAATGTAGTCCGAAGTTACGATTTTATTCTCTGCGTTTTGTATGTTGCCCACGGTTTGACATGAGGTAGTGGTTGTGACTTAAAAAAAAACTTATACCGGAATGTTCGTGTCAGTCTCCAGACAGTCGAGTGCAGTGACATTTTCCCGACACGTGTCGTAGAATCGCGCCTATTAAAATATATAAAAATAAAAGTTGTCGGAAAGCTCATCCTTGCACAGTATAACATTTGAAGGTGTTTTAAAAATTTCTACTTTGAAGTTTTCTTTTTTCCCCAAAAACTGTAAAATTGGCCTCGTCTAATTTGGGTTTTTGATATTTTTAGTATGTGCGATAATTCCGTCGCTTGTACAGGAAATCTCACTGCTCCGGACTGACCAGTCTGTTGATCTGACACAAACATTCAGGTGTCTACCACTGTTTTTCAAGTCACTGTACCATTACTTCCTGTCAAACTGCGAGAAATACACAATACACAGAAGACAAATTGTGACTCTCAAAGTATCTGAAATCGGACACTCGGACTGCGTACATCATACACACATGAGATGTTTAGGATAGCCATTGAGGTCTTCTAACTTCCTGCTTTGACTTGACACTACTTCCTGAAACACTGTATTGTTGCGTGCCATGTTCCTGGAGGCCAGTGGTCGGCGGCTGTTTCGTAACAGCTTGAGGGCTGGCCGATGATTCAAAGCCCGGGTGGCTCATAGTGGGAATCCCGCCTAACCTACGTCATAGATACCTGTCCCAACTGCGTCTTAACCCTTCGAGGGCGGCGGACGTGACTACTAGCACATCCGAAACATGATGAAATA